>ML831004.1:47149-76743 GCA_009831015.1 Picea engelmannii | reverse complement strand
AAAGTTGAGGAAAAGAGATAAGTTAGGGAGCTTAAGCCAAAAAAGAATATTATATCAATATTACTTAATGTATAAAGTATGGATAATTATTTTATCCTAAGTTCTAAGGATGGGGACAAGTGGGCCAAAGTAGCTCCCGACATGACAAGTGTCAAGTCGGGAACATGCATACATATAATTTGGACTTAGTGAATTTGTCAGTGATCATTCCATCATCATTCACTCACTCATTCAATTGTCCTTCGTACCTCCCTATACATGTATCCATACCTGAACCAGTACCATACCCGTACATATACCTGGTTAGATCACGAGTTGGACTAAAGAAGCGGGTTGTCAGGCTCGTGGGATATTGAAGAGGTGGGTTGTCAGGATCATGAGAAATCTATCTAGATGAGATAATTGCTGGGGAATTGATTTCTTGAAGGTGTTAAACGACAACTACAGGGCTCTGAGACTTCTTGTCTAACATGTTGTTGAAGCCCTCGAGGGGAAGTGGGGTAGCCGAGGGACTATTGAGTATAGAAGGGGAACACTTCCTGGGGTGAGAAATGCATGTGGGGAATGAGAGACTGTAGGTTGTTAGATTGAGTTGGAACCTATGACAGAGTCTTTCCTATTGTCTGAGATACATCATCCTAGTTAAGAATCCCTTTACCCAGGTGGATTTTAGTCCCAGTTCGGGAGTGACCCACTGTTGAGAGTGATGAGCAATGTGGTCTAAGGATGGGAGGTTCATGGATGGTTTGCACGCAGTTGGCCACATTTTTAAAAGATAAGTGTCCATTTTGTGTTAAATTACATGTTGTATTATTATGTATGTGTTTATTTTTATGGGTTATTCCTATGTGTGTTGCATGTATATTTTTATTATCATTCTGTGTGAATATGTGAATTTATAGAATGTATTTGTATGTTTTGAGTTTTATGTATAAAAGTTCTCTAGATTTTCTATGTGCACATGTTTTTATTTGTATACAGTTCAAAATTTTTATGTAGCATATCCTAGTTGGATGCTGGGGATGTTACATTACACTATCAGAGCTCCAGTTTTCAACACTGAGCCGAGATGGGTGGTGAAAGTTGATTTGAAGCTAAATTCCATAGAGAATTGATTTCAAAGTGGCAAAATTTCAAGTTACAGAGCATCCATGGTAAATTTTAGAAGCAAGGGCATGGAATTGGGCAAAAGCCCCAATTTCTGTTATTAAATTCATGGAAAAATTGAGAAATTTGGCCAAGTGGTGAGATATTCTTGATTTAATATCTGTTCTAGCAAGTTCAGACCTGGAATTGGTCGAATTTGATGTTACAGGGAAGCCATGACAGGTGGAGCGAGGTTAATTGATTAAAATTCTCAATTCGTGAATTGAGATTGGAAAAAAATCCGTTCGAGAAATGTCAACCAACAATGATTGTTGTTATCAGGGTGAAAGTGAAAAAATTTCATAGTTGCAGAATGTCTATGGTGAAAATTGAGAAAAAGTTTTGCAAAAGCCCCAATTTCTGCAGCGGAATTCATGAGGAATTGATGCGCATAAAAATGAATTTGTGCCGGTAGGTGCACTAAGAATGTATGATGCACAGTGAAAATCTTGTGATATGTAGAAATGTTTAGGCCTGCGGGTGTGCACTCTAAAATTTGGTGTTGTACGGTGCAGAGTGACATTGCATAGAAAAATATTGATGTGTTGGTGCATGCGCTAAAATTTGGATTCTTGTGGTGCATAATGGTATTGTGCGGAAAAATATTAGCGTGTGGGTGCACATGCTAAAATTTGGCGTTGTGTGGTGTAGAATGACATTGCGTGGAAAAATATGGGAGTGTGGATGCACGTGTTAAAATTTGGCACTGCGCGGTGCAGAGTGGCATTGCGCAAAACAATATTGGTGTGCGGGTGCACGTGCTAAAATTTGGTGCTATGTGGTGCAGAGAGGCATTGCGCGGAAAATTTTGGCGCCCAGGTGTGTGCACTTAATTTTGGCGCTACACGATGCAGAGTGGTAGTGCGCGGACAATTTTGGCGCCCGAGTGAGCACACTAAATTTAGCATTGCACAATCTAGATTGAGTGGCATGTGCATAATAATGGCATGCGCAGTGTGCACACGCATAATAATGGCATGCATGGTGTGCACACTATTGATAGAGCATAGAGGAATTTTGTTGGTGAGCACGCAATGTGGGTATATGTTGTCGCACAAGAGTTTAGTTAATGGTGCGCGGTGGGGGAATATTAAACTTTGGCATGGTGCAACATGTAGAGTGAAATGCCTGTGGAATATTAGCGTGTGACACAAAAATTTCGCACAATAGGTATTAGTGCAAAAACCAAATTCGTTCATCGTGGATATTGGTGCATGACACAAAAGTAGTGTGTAATAGTTATTGTCACGACAGAGAAGTGATCCACATTGGTTATAGGTGCATGGAGCATGCACTACCTTATGGTGTTGATGTGCATGCTAAATATGGTTGTACAGGTTGAATTTTATGCACGCGAAGTCATTTGGATGGTGTACAAGAGAAGAAACCCAACGAATTTCTATGACGTTTTATATTGTTCGATGGTCATATTTTTGCAATGCATTTTTGAGGCCCTTAACAATGTTTTTTAGCTACTCAAAAAACACAAGAACATAGTGTACCAAGGTACACTCTGTCTTTGTAGCTCAAATGAAAGAGACCGAAGAGAAATTTCTAATGGTGTAAACCATTCATCAAATGGATCTTTTATGAGGAAGTTATATGACAAACAATGTGTTGATAAAAATATATGAAATGATCTTACTCAAACATTTTCGAATCCTGCTTGGCTAAAGAAAGATAGACAGGAATATCACCCTATGTTTATAGCCATCAAAAATGGTATCCTAATTCACAAGTATTGTTTACAAGTGCTTAGGCTGGTTTTTCATAAATAAAAGCTTGCTGAAAAATTCATTATTTATGTAATTTTCTAAGCATAACAAATGTTAAAATAAATATAGAGAAAAAAAGTAAAGATACCAAGTCAATAATAAAAACATATGAGACATAAATAAATCGTTTATTTCATTCCAATCATCAAAAGAATCATTCTGTTTACAAAATTTCCTGAGGAAGTTTTGGACCAAAGTCAAACTTAGATTCCCCCGATGAAACATACAAAAGGACTTATGACAGAAGGTAAAAAACTGAACTTTAAAAGTTGGATCAGCTTGCCACAGATTGCTGCCCACTTGACTCTTCACAATAACCTTTGTCAGTCATGAAATCTAATTCATAAACAAAAAATTCTACACAGATTATAAAAGATAGATCAACACCTCTCAAAAGCAAGTGTTTGAATGATGTAATTCAACCCTGAATCTTGTTGTCTACAATAGGACCCTTCTATCATAAAAGAGAATTAGGATTCCAATGAATTGAAGAATGGATGAAAACTAAATTATCTCAACAAAAACTCAAAGAGCAGATCTTAGTATGTTTCTCCTTCTATTCCCCTCTTGTTCCTCCTTTTCCTTTTGCCTTTAAGAAAAATAGAATTGGTTGAAATAGTTGAACTACTTCTTTAGTTAAGTTAATTAAAACTCAACCAGTTATTTAGTTAAGTGGGAAAATTAAATAAATCATAATAAGGGTTTTAAATAAAGAATAACTAGTAGGTGGGACCCCTTATGACTCCCCTCATCACTTTCATATTTTGACAATTTATATCAATGATAATTGAAATTATTTCCAAAAATATATTACCCATATATCCAAAAAATAGTGTGTTGTCCAAAACTTCAGAAGTCAGTTGTTCTCAACAATTAACAAATAAAAACTTAAAATCCATATTTGTCACTCCGGGAGGCAATCTTTCCTTTGTTGTTGTTGTCACCTTTTGAGCTCTTTGAATTTTCCTTAGGCTGTGTGGAGCCTTTAGGCCTAATCTCATTGATCACATGAGAACAATCATCTCTTAAATGTAGGTGGGAGGACACATATTTATCAGAGTCATTCAAGGGTGAGGAAGGGGCAGCAGTGGCTTTTCCTTTGTCAAGAGCATGGTGGGCCTCAATTTTTAACCTTTTTCTTGCATGAGAAGACTGAACCGGTGAGTGGACAGGAGAAGATTGGACAATTTGATTGATAGATGGAGGAGCAAGTAGAGATAACTTAGGCCAGCTATGATGTTGGGAGACTTCCAGGTGGACAATCTACTTCCATCCGTCATTTTCAAGGACTTCAGGTTGTAGTGAGACATGAGGAGGGACTGGGATACCAGGGACCTGTGGGGCTTGGAAGGGAGGCCTTTCAGGCCTAGGTTGGGCCACTCCTTGCCCAATCCAGTTAAAAAATATATCTTGAAATAACTGGCCTAACTCTTGCGAGTCTACATCAAAGTGTATAGATAATCTTGGCCTTCAAGGGCTCCTGTTCCAATTTCCTCTTCCTCGGTTACCCCGGCCATGGCTACCTCTACTGAAAACCTCTTTCCTGTATGCATAATTGTTTAGTGAATATTTTCTTTAACAACCATACATGATAACTCTTTTAAATATGAAATAAATTTTGGCTCAACAACATATCAGACTCATGCAATCCAATCCATACAAATCGTTTAATAGTTGTCAATGAGTAGGGGTGAACAAGGGTTCTTGGATATGAAAGGGGTTGTATCGAGCAAAAAATGTTAAAATGAGGGGGAAAAGATCATGGTTACTGCTCACAGACATCAACCAATCAACTGTATCGTAAACCAAAAGAATGCATCACTGTAATTCATCCCTTTGATTCTTTAAATGTCATCATACTGAACTTATCTTAACTATAATTAAATTTTAAGAAAAGGGAGTGGATAGTGAATATGGGAAGGCGAGGGGAATTGTAATATGCGAAAAGTGGAAAAATGGTAGGGAAAAGAGTGACTATTTTTCAAAAAACCAATTAAGTAATCCATAAAAGAAATTTTTTATTCAACACAACTATTCCAACACCAATCAAACAATTGTTGTGACCAATTAAATAATTGTTGCGTGCTAAAACTTTTTCACTGTCCCACATCCAATTTCTTTAAAAACTTTCAATTAACATAGTGTATAATCATACTCAGAATCGTCATAATTTTCACCCATCTTGATAAAAGAATTTTGTTTCGTTTCATTTACTTCCCTTTTGTATTTAAAACAAAATTTAAAGGAACACACAGTCATTTTTCTTCAAGTATATTCAGCATAAAAACATCAACCACTGCCAATAATTTAATTTCTCAAATCAAACATAGACACCGATCTTTCCTGAGTTGAACAAACTCTTTTAAAACATGCCGAATTCCATTCCCTTGAGAAATTTAACAATTAAATTGCAATGAAGCCATACTACTAAAACCACGTGCTCATCTTCGATGGTGAAATAAACAAAACAATGCACGATGACTTCATAAATCATACACAATAGACAACCCAGGTCACCGTTATCAACTCTTCAAATTGCAATAATCTCAATCGAGAAAAATAAACAAACAACAATCACCACTTCAATTTATACCACATTGTAGGAACAAAGACCAACGCATAATGAAAAGATGCATATTTGTGCTTGTACATTTACGCTTACTTTCAATCAACCAATTAAACAATGTTGAGTTATCGATTCAACTGTCATAAAAAAAGGATGCAGTGACTATATACCAATTACCATTTCCAATTTAAACTCTCCAATCAACCTGATCAAACAGAGACGAGCCAACAATCAAAGCCATTGTCAATACTACTCAATTGATTTATGATAGTCAACAAGGTTCCTGACTGGTTTAGTTTATCAAAATCTGGCTCTGTAACCAATGAACATAAGAAATAATCAAGGGTTCGCTTGGTCACCAAACACAGGGAGACTTGAGGTCGACCATATTTACAGTAGGTGAGAGACCTTCAAATCAATAATGATGGAGCCACAAGCCTCATAACCTTATCCTTGTAGAATAGGGTGACAGTTCAACACCAGGTAGGGTAGACCACGATGTACAGGAGCAAAGATTCCTTACTGGAGAGCAACCAATACCAAGAATGCCCAGAGTCATAACCCTCGCATTTTTTCCCAATAGTCTAATAATACTGATAGAAATGCAAAGCCCAGGTACTACCCAAAAACCTAAAGCATGCTTCTTGGCATAACAACCACCCCATAACCAACTGAGCGAATGCCAATAATGAAAAATAATCCCTTGACCAGGTGAACAAGATATGCAGTGACCAAAAGGTGGTTCAAAACATACACAACAACCCCATGGCACCAAATACAACTGGGTCTGGTTACCATCAAAACTGAGGAGGCAGCCAGTAAGGCCAAATAGAGCGAAACCCTCCAACAAAAACCCATAAAGACAACAGAGATCCATCAAGGTTTCCACCACACAGAACAACCAATGAAATTGCGACTTCAACAATTGATTTTTCCATTTTCAATGAATAACACACACAATCATTCCAGAGAAAACACCACACGTTTACACAATTACCAACCTTAATAAAAGATAGACCAACACATTACTGAGCCAATTTTCATTTCATACATAGAGTGAATTCATGGATGGGTGAAAAGAACCATATATGTAACCAATAGCCTTAAAAATGTGAGTTGGTCGAGCAGTTCCTTCCATGCCTGAATCTTGGAGCTTAACCACAAAAAAAACAAATGAACAATAACCATGCTAGGGTGATGGCCAGTGGGAGAAGTATTGAGTGATGTGCATTTTCTGGACGTCGCTTCCATCCTCCATTCATTCAATTTCATAGTACACGAGAGACAACCAAACCATTAATCCATGCCATTGATCCATGCATCAAAATTTGCACATAACGTTTGCCAAATGTGCCACCCCATCCATATTAACCATTTCCAAAACCATACAATTTCATATATCAAATGCGTCCAATATAACTTAATACAAATCATATAGGCACTAACATTGCTAGTTAGGACTAATATTAATTTATTTAAACTTCATTTGCACATATTATAGCATAGTATAGCATAGTTCCCTTTTCTTGGATTTAATCCATATTGCCCTTGTCTCTTTTTATTACTAACATGTGTCTTGTGTAGGTGTAACAGGTAATGAATCATGGCAACAATAGAAAATTTGATAACAATAAATACAAGTCATTTATACATGGAATTTAGAGCTTAGAGCAATAGAAACAACACATAAAATGCATTATCCATCTGCCATTATGTCACAAACAAAACCAATATTTCATAATCAATCATGTAGAACCATGTAAGTAGCATCGAAACAACAACATAACATGTGTGATAAGACTATTTATGATGCTCTGGTCTACAAGGGGTTCTCACCTACTATTATTATATATCATTAGCATAGTTTAAATAATAGGCTTAGCAATACTTTGTGGGTGAAATCCTCGTCACGATTTTTATCATCAACAAAATAGAGATTCCACAAGGAATTTTTTTTCCAACAGATTATAACTCAGAATGTATGGTTTCACAGACCAAGAACAACATATCAAGAAGGTATGACTAGAATGATTATGCAATAGGGGGAAGTGAGTGGATTTAATGGAAAAATGACTGAGAATTTGGGAATAACTCATGAAAATTGTTAAGTATGAGGGGGTTTATCCCTGTATGCATAATCATTCAACCAGAAGTTGGTCTTTACTTCAAGGAGAAAAAAGTATGGACTTTCTCTTTTTAATTCTCAAATGGATGAAGAAATGGAAAGAAGAAACAGGAGATAACCAATTCTTTTATAAGACAACAGTGAAAGCAGATAACAAATTCAATTTACTTTCAGGGATAACATCGTAACAGTTGTGTAAGCTTGATTTTTATTGACTAACAATAGTTGCAGGAGTGTCACTATGGAAGAACCAATCCAACAACTTATTCATGATCAAAATTAAACTAAAGATGAAAGCAATAAAATTCATGACAGAAATGGGACTGCAAAATTTAAAACAACAGAAATAAAATGACAAAATTGAAAAAGCAACATGAAAGCTATTAAATAAAATCAGAAATGAAAGAAGTAATGAAAACATAACTAGACTACTAATATAGAGGAAAACCAAACAATGTTGAAACTTTCAAGTTGGTTCCACATAGCATTTTAAGTGAGAACCATTAGTGTTGTAGGAAAACAATAGCTCATGTAAATCTTTTAGAATGTAAGAGTTTTATACCCAGAACAAAAGTGATCTTGAAAGGACCCAGCCATAATTTTTGAAACTTCGAGACAATTGATAGTCCCTTAGATTATAGGATTAAATCATTAAGGTAGATATGAGTAATAACGTCGATCAGATTGCCATAAGCTACTTGCATAGGCCTTTCAAAAGTGGCACTTGCATCAGGTAAGACAGAAGGCATACATTCATAAGTCAAGGTTCCCCAACGGGTAATACAGGTGGTTTTGTATGTATCTTCCCCTTTTATCTTGATTTGATTGTAACTAGAAAATTTTTCAAGTAAGGGCATCATCTGTGACCCTACAACTTGCTGCAAAATCATTTCCATGTTAGGGAGAGGAAAGTAATCTTTTATACTAGCTCGATTTAATGCGCAAAAATCAACGCATAATATGACTTGACCGGTTTTTTTCCAAACATGAACCAATTTGGAAACCCATTCAGAATATTTGTCAGGAAAGATGATTCCATCTTTCAAGAGTTTTTCCAACTCCTTTCGAATAGTTGCTTCCATTTTAGGGTTGATAGGTCTTTGTTTTTGCCTAACTTGTTTTATTCCTTCCTTGATGGGAATGACATGTTGTATGAGAGCAGGATAAAAAAAAATGAAGATCCTCATAAGACCAAGAAAAAACATCTTGAAATTCACCAAGCAGCTTGGCAAACTTCATTTTCTCTTCATCAGAACATTGGGCACCTATTTTAACATTCTTTGGAGACTCGGGTGTCCCAATGTTCAAGGATATGGTTTCACCCACCTTCCTTTTCGACTACTCTTCCTTATGTTTCTCTTTATTTCCTACATCACTTGATGAAAATGAACTTTCTAGAGGAGTCAACCCTTTTGGAAACTTGTTATCTTCTATGGATATAATTGTTTTGGGATTATAAGGTTCATTTTGAATGAAATAACATATGCTCTCATCGCTAGGGAAGACTTGCCAAGATTCTATATTTTTAGGGATATGTGGATGATATAGAGATTGAAAAGTATAATCAGGTCTATGTGGCAGAAGTTGTCAATTAGGGGAGGCTGCAAAAATAACTAATCGATCAGCCATTGAGTTCAATTCCCTCTTAACATGAGTAATGTTGAAAGATAATAGGTTCGAGATAAGTGCCCAAATAGTTTGGGTGTATCGTTTCATCAACTTTTTGCTAAGAGAGTATATCTTACGTACAAGATTCAAAACAAGCTCAGAATCTCCAAAAAATGAAAGGTGACCACAACCAATATTATAGGCATTTTCAATGCCTAATAATAAAGCTTCAAATTCAGTGACATCGTTTGTGCAAGCAAACTCCAACCTGTAAGAAAAGTTATGAATTTTCCCCATAGGAGAGTGTAATATTATGCCAGCTTCGTTACCTTCACTAGAGCATGAACCATCAAATTGCATGTGCCACATAACATCATCTAAATCGATTTGTTCCAAGGGAATGTTATCCTCCTCGGCAAATATGGAATAAACCCCTATGTCCTCTTCGATATAGTTCATGTTAGGTTGTGGGAAACTCTCTATGTAAGGTGAAATTATTCCCTCTCTAAGGACTATAATGTTCTTACCATTCCGAGGAATGGATAAGTGTGTTCCATCGAGTGAGAGGTATCCACCCGTTAAATCTTGCTAATATCTTCGCAAGATGATTGAGTAATTTCTTACTGGCATATCAATTACCTTAATGCTAAGGGTTGTCCTTATTTCAGGGTGTGCGCACAAAACTAAGTTCACATCTTTAATCTCACCTATGGTCGTTTTTTGTATACTATTATAAGAGAGCATGCTTTTAACGTTTTCATTTGTAAAATACAATCCTATCTCTTCCATAATAATTTTCGACAATACCCTTGGGCCCGAATCGCCATCAATGAGGCAACAATGGGCGATTTTATCCATAATCTTTACAAAAATACAAAAAGAGGGATTTTTTACAGGGTATATAAAGTTATGTAGACTTACTTTATTTATAGAAGAATCCTCTTCATTTATCTCTTCATAGAGGTTGTCTACAATGAAATATTTTCCTTCCGTGAGTTGTTTTAGATGCCTTTGTTGTTCAGGGACGACAACCATGTCCAGAAGGGTGGCATATTCTTTAATGTTGGCCAACTGATTTAGAATATTGTATTTAGAAGATGGGAGAGGGGAGGTAAGTCCTTGGCTGTCAGGAACCTTAGGATTTTGAACAGTAGCAGCTACTGAGGATGAGCTCGAGCTCGAAGAACTATGGGGACGATCATATTTTCTTTTGGGAGAATAGGATTTGTTCCTAGTATTGATGATCATGACATCTTCCGGCTCTACAAAATATAGGACATTGATGGTAGTTTCTAGTATTTTACCAAATATCTTATCTCTAGCGTTCTTCCTTACCTCACATGTGGTTTCCAAGTGGTGTTCCTCGCAAACATTACACCAACTTCGAGGCATGATAACTTTAGTCTGAAAATTATTTTCAATTGGACTTCTAAAGGGGGGTGCATAAGAGGATGTAGCTCTAGGGGTGAGAGGGGAGACATTTCCCTTTTTCTCATACGCTATCATACGATTATTCATATCTTGTACTAGCTGTAAGAGGATGGACATGTTTTCTTGTTTAACTGATTCTCCCCGAGGAAGACTTGTTCTTTCAAGATGTTCTTCATACTCTAAACAAGTATGCAAAGTGGAACTAAGGTTATCAATGGTTTTTTCCTCGAGCCTATGATGATAGGGGGAAGGTAATGCATTATAATAATGCATGGAAGCAACTTGGTTCTGAGGTCGAATGAGTTCAGGGATTTGATTGTATAACTTAGTGAAATGCAAGTTGAAGGACTTGATGGTCTCACCATCCTTATAGGAGATGTTTTTGTACTCTTGTAACTACTCAGTTGGGCTTGTAGGTTTCCCATAGGTAGATTTGAACCAATAGACTAACTCCTCCCAAGTAGACGATATCTTAGGAGGAAGGTCAAAGAAATCAGCCGCAACCTTTCCTTTCAAGGAATTGACAAATAAGTGCATGCAAGTATCATTGTCATTGGCTCCTATGTTATAACAATCATTAGAAAATTCCACCAGGTGTTCATTCATAGTGACAATGTTATTTCTTGAAAACCTAGGAAGATGCTCTTTGAATTTAGGAAGTGGACGAGTAGTAGGTGCTAGGTTAAGAGGAGAGTAAACATTCCATGGTGTGGTTGTAGTGTCTTATTCAAATTGAAAAATCCCATAATTTTTAATTACTTTGGTGGGGTTTGTGGTATATTGGGCAGGGATATGGTGACTATGTAAGCTATCAATCATTGACAAAGTTGAACACTGAGAGGAGGAAGCACCTCCAGTGCCACCATATCCACCACTAGATTCCATCTTGTAGATGATAGGTGAGGGAGAGAAAGACAAACTAGAAGAATCAGACAAGATTCTCCTTAGAGCACTTTGTTGGGTTGATAATACAATGTTCCTTCTTCCTATTTCAGCAATAGGATTAATTTCCTGTGATAAGCCTCTCCTTCTCCTAGAAACATGATGGTATAAGGACATGAAAATAAGGCCAAAGATGAAGAAACAAGAAGGTTGTTTTTGATTTATAGGTTTTCTACGTCTATATTCCCAACGTGCTTGGGAACTAATGTCTTGTTCAATTGTTTCCCATGAATAATTAAGCTCAACCCGAGTATTAGCAGTGTCTAAAATGGTGTTAAACATATTTAAAGAAATGCTAGTCTGATCTTGAAGACCGTGCTCAATATTGGGATGCCTTGCAACATGTGCAATCATGAAGAAATAAAACAGTCAAAGAATCAATATTAGAAAAAGACATGTATTCAATGATAATCAAGCATAACATTTTTTTAACCAGAGAGATATTGAAGATCTTCCCAGTATGGTTGCCAAATAAATGTTGAAGAAAATATATGAAATGATCTTACTCAAACATTTTTAGATCCTTCTTTCCTAAAGCAAGATAGACAAGAATATCACCCTATGTTTATAGCCATCAAAACTGGTATCCTAGTTCACAAGTATTGTTTACAAGTGCTTAGGCTATTTTTTTTATAAATAAAAGCTTGCTGAAAAATTCATTATTTATATAATTTTCTGAACATAACAGATGCTGAAATAAATATAGAGGCAGAAGTAAAGACGCCAAGTCAATAATCAAAACATATGAGACATAAAGAAATCGTTTAATTCATTCCAATCATCAAAACAACCGTTCTCTTTACAAAATTTCCAGAGGAATTTTTGGACCAAAGTCAAACTTAGATGTCCCCGATGAAACATACAAAAGGACTTCTGACAGAAGGTAAAAAACTAAACTTTAAAAGATAGATCAACTTGCCACATATTTCTTCCCACTCGACTCTGCACAATATCCTTTGTTAGTCATGCAATGTAATTCATAAATAGACAATTCTACACAGACTATCAAAGATAGATCAATAGGTCTGAAAATTGAGTGTTTGAATGATGTAATTCAACCCTGAATCTTGTTGTCTACAATAGGACCTTGCTATCATAAAAGCGAATTAGGCTTCCAATGAATTTGGGAATAAATGAAAACTGAATTATCTAAAAAAAAACTCAAAGAACAGACCTTAGAATGTTTCTCCTTCTATTCCCCTCCTATTCCTCCTTTTCATTTTTCCTTTATGAAAATTAGAATTGGTTGAAGTAATTGAACTACTTCTTTAGTTAATTTAACTAAAACTCAACCAACTTTTTAGTTAAGAGGGAAAATTAAATAAATCATAATAAGGGTTTTAAATAAATAATAACTAGTAGGTGTGACCCCTTGTGACTCTCCTCATCACTTTCATATATTGACAATTTATATCAAGGATAATTGAAATTATTTCCAAAAATATATTACCCATATATCCAAAAAATAGTCTGTTGTCCAAAACTTCAAAAGTCAATTGTTCTAATTAATTAGCAAATAAAAACTTAAAATCCATATTTTCCACTCTAGGAGGTAATCTTTCCTTTGTTGTTGTTGTCACCTTTTGATCTTTCTGAATTTGCCTTAGGCTATGTGGAGCCTTTAGGCCTAATCTCATTGATCACATGAGAAAAATCATCTCTCAAATGCATGCGGGAGGACACAGATTTATCAGAGTCATTCGAGGGTGAGGAAGGGGAAACAATGGATTTTCCTTTGTCAAGAGAATGGTGGGCCTCAGTTTTTAACCTTTTTCTTGCATGAGAATACTCAACTGGTGAGTCGACAGGGGCATCTTGGACAATTTGATTAATAGGTGGAGGAGAAGGTAGAGATAAGTTAGGCCATCCACGATGTTGGGAGAATTTTGAGTGGACAATCTCTTGCCATCCATCTTTTTTAGGGACTTCAGGTTGTAGTGAGACATGAGGAGGCACTGGGATACTAGGGACTTGTGGGGCTTGGAAGGGGGACCTTTCAGGCCTAGGTTGGACCACTCCTTTCCCAATCCAGTTAAAAAATCCATCTTGAAATAGTTGGCCTAACTCTTGCGAGTCTGCATCAAAGTGTATAGAGAATCTTCGCCTTATAGGTCCCCTGTTCCAATTTCCTCTTCGTTGGTTACCTCGACCATGGATACCTCTGCTGAAAATATCATTCCTGTATGCATAATTTATTAGCGAATAGTTTATTTAACAACCATACATGATAACTCTTTCAAATATGAAATACAATTTTCCTCAACAACATATCAGACTCATGCAATCCAATCCATACAAATCGTTTAATAGTTGTCAATGAGAAGGGGGTGAACAAGGGTTATGGAATATGCGAGGGGTTGTATTGAGAAAAAAATGTTAAAATGAGGGGAAAAGATCATGATTATTGCTCACAAACATCAAACATTCAATTGTATCGTAAACCAAAAGATTACATCACTGTAATTCATCTCTGCAATTCTTTAACTGTCATCATACATAACTTATCTTAACTATAATCGTGACTTCAACCATTGATTTTTCCATTTGCAATGAATAACACACACAATCATTGCAGAGAAAACACCATGTGTTTACACAGTTGCCAACCTCAAGAAAAAATAGAAAAACACATATATCTAAATATATCGCTACTCAATCAAGACGATATATCGCTAACCAACAAATGTTACTCTAGATATATCGCTACTCAATCAAGCCAATATATCTCTGTGTATGCATTTAAAGGACTGTGGGTAAATGTTGTGTGACCAGCATTATCGTTGGGTGGAAACATGTGTAACATTAAGTGAGCAGTGTTATCTTTGTGTATAACTTGAGTAAATAGTAACCATCGTGACAGTAAAAGTATGGAAGCAATTACTGTTGAGGATTTACACTCGCTACAAACTACTATCCACTATCAATAATTCACATTAGTTAAAAATTTCATAAGATTACGGTTAACAACTTTACCTTGACTATACCGGGAAAATGCAAAGTATAAATTCACAAATGTCAACATTGCAAGGAATGGATGGGAATTCGTAGTTTGAGAACTCAAGTAAGAATTCAATCACCGACAAGGCAGGGATGATCAATCATGCCCAGAATTTGAGAAAGGAAGAAGTTTATTAAGTAAACCATTGTCAAGGTAAAACATATAGGAAATTCACAGGCCAAAGGTTTATATAAAAAAAAACGAAGCAAATTCGCCTTTAAGAAAATATGGCAGAGTTACTAGGTAGACCAATGTATAAAGACCCAAAAACCATACAATAAAATCGCTAAGAGATGTATCCATACAGACTTAAATTGCCTGGAATGAATAGAAAAACGTAGAGGGATTCAATCGCAAGAAGACACAGGTCAAAAAACTACCAAGGACAACAACATAGGTAGACGACAGATGGTTTCATCCTTCGCTTCATCATCCTCGCACAGGAAAGAAAGGCTTTGAGATCCATAGGTCTTTTAACGCTAAGGAGACGACCATAGATCAAGCTCCTGGTCGAATGCTCAAGCGAGGATTGGTGAGCTAGGGATTAAGGCTAAACAACCAAGAAGGTCACAAACAACACAGTCAGGTGGTCAAGACGTGCTGGAATACGAAAGCCATGGGAGTTAGCAATCATCAAGCTAGGATAAGAAAAGTTTATTCATCGATGTAAACATTCCGTCTACTACCTAATAAACATGCAGATCCAAGCATAAAACCTACAACATATACTGTACAAATGAAAAGAGTGTACCATTTCCTAATTACCTGCTCTGAATGACATCCGTGCGCTCTATGCAACTCCCTCTTGCCAACCGTTGAGACTTCACCGGTACCCCCCAACCAATGCTAGGGGTACTCTTCTCCCCCCTTAGCCCCCCGAGCCACAAAGGGGCCACACACTCACTATCTAGAGAATTAGACTAGCTCCCAGCTTGACTCGCAAGGCCGAGCTACCACTCCTTACCGAGATGGGTATCCCAACTCCCACAAGTTAAATCAGTCAAGTAGATATTTTTGTAGTGTAACGTTATGCAAACAGAAGATGCCCTTCATCCTTCTCCCTCCTTCATTATATAGAGTTTTGAACTTCCTTTCTTTCCTAGAATCTCATTTAATTAAAATTTAAAAAATAAATTCCTAAAAATTCTTCTCTGTACAAGTGTCCCCCATCCCCTAGATTCCTCCATTATTTAATTTCTTTAATTAGTTAATTATCTTATTTCCCTCACCCTCCTAGAGTTACTCCTAGAATCACTCCTAGGTGTCCCCAAATTCCCTTACAGGTTTTAAAGGCTTCCCCTATTATTAAATTGCTAATTCAGTTTAAATTAGAAAGCTTTTAAATGGTAGATACTTTTTCTAAGTTTGACTTTCCGCTTTTTCCCTTATGTTCCCCTTTTTCCCTTTTTATGTTTACCTCTTTTCCTAGTTTCCTAAATGTAAATATTTTCCCTCTTTCCCCTTTTTAATTAGAACTCAAAAAGGTAGGGGTGGAACTTAACCCCTTTTCTCTTTTATCATTTAATTAATATATTTTAAATTATCAAAAAGATAAAACAATTAATTCCCTTTTTACATTTTATCAACATATTTTTTTCTTTTTTATGAATAAATTAAGTTTCTTAATCCCTTCATGTTACAATATTTAACGAAGATCATAATTATTATTTAAGTTGTTTTTATTTTTATTATTTTTCTATAGAAGACAAAATTTTACCACTAGCGTAATTTAGACTTAAACCTTAAATTTTGTACTAGGAGACATTTAATTAGGGAAATTTTTTTAAAAATACTCAACACGTTATTCGTCCTAAGTCCATCTAAGTTCATCCCTCTATCATTGACAATGCGACGTTCCCTTCAGGACACACTAGGTGCTCCAAGGGTGCCACTCGCCTCATTTGTTCCCTTCCACGATGTGCCCTTTAGGACGCACTACGTGCTCCAAGGGTTCCACTCACCTCTTGACTGACTTGGTAGACATCAATAACCCCTGGAGTCAACACTCCGCCAGGTGAACTTGTGGGAGACTAAGGGATTCTAAGGAATAAGGCCCCCACCTTATTGCACACCCCTTAGAATCATCGTGAGTGATTGTTGCAGTCTGCCTTCATGGCGTCGTGGGTCCTCTCGAAGTAGGTAATCGATAACCTACAGTTCGAGCCACAATGGGACTGCTAGTAGGCTATGGCAGGGCTGATGACCACACCTCTCCCTCAACATCTTTGGTATTTGTGTGTGACCCCTTTACTCCACATGTGAGTCTGGTCGGCAAGATATTCTCAGTCTGCATCATCAAAGAATCATGTCAGAATATATCCATATCATATCATCTAATCAGAAGCACTAAAATCACAGTGAAACAATCAAACCCCAATGGTACACTCCCTGAATCGATTCAGAGTCCAAAGGGTTCCAGCGATGCCTCGACATCCTCTAGGTCCATAATCCTGCACACTCAGTAAAATCAAGTCAATAGCACTTGTCTATGTCGAGGCGGAGAAAAAAAACATGTCATCATCACATGACGCCTCATAATCAAAATGAAAAGTTTTAATAGCATAATAATCCATATCACTTGTGAGCAAGTGTCCTCAAAGAATAAGTTTGTTTAGTGCACCAGAGAGAGATGTTACATCAGGCAATAGGTATGACGTGAAAAATTTAAAATAAAAATACAAGCATAAATGATAAGGAGAAGATCAAGGTCACGACCGGAATTCTTGCCGAAAAAACCCTTAATATTATTACGGGAACAATTCTTGAACCAGAAGGCTAAATCACCTGTATAAACTTCAAACAAGTCCTAAATGAAAACCATGAATAAAGGGTTTTTACACTCGTTGGAAAGGCTAATATCGTAAACCACCACGATTTACCCGATAAAGTGATACCACATAGAGCATGGATGTAAACATTATTCAGAGATAAGTGACATCAAAAGAAGAACCCCAAAACCCAAAGGCCTTAGGGAACAATTACAAAGGCAGTTATGAATACAACTAACATTTGTTTTAAACTGCCATTTCTTATCTTTGAGAATAACATAAGTGATAGGGAGGTTCCTGGGGTTACCTGGTAAAGTAGGAGAACCAGTTGGTCGTGCACCTCCCTTTTCCTTACATAGAGTAGGACCGCTCCAAGTTGTCAGCCATACATCTAGAGGAACATTGCAGCATTAACGCTGGGATGTTTTTGCAAAAATGCACAGAACCAAAGGGAAACGATACTTTAGTTACCCAAGAACCTCCACAGTGTAGAGTAATGGCAATAGGATGTTCGTAGTACTCTGGCCATGTGAACAAATGAATATGGCGTGCACATATTGGAAACAATAACCTAGCCACCAGTACATTGCAGAACCCTCTTAATTATTGACCAAATAAATGATGTGTTTCCAGACAGACTTAACATCACCCTTAACCTAGCACAACTTAATGCATTTAGTGTTGGGCCATGTCACCAAGTCACGTGGGCTTTCATGCTAAATAGTTAAGATTAAAAATTGGATTAAATGCGCTATGAGGCTTAGGGTTATGAACTGTCATGCCTAACAGGATTCTAACCCCTTAAAAACTAAACATTTGTATACCGGGAAACCCTTTCATTACAATTGGCATGCACTAAGTTCGTATAGTTACCATGTTAAAATTTTAACAAACAATTGACAAGATATGACCATTGTATGTAAAATTTAGAATGTTCATAGATTAAGGTTAAAGAGGTCATTCTTAAGTGGACATGTTTTTATTTATAATAACATTAGTAACCCTGTGTGGTGAATGTATTACCTTCCATAACGATCGCAAAGGAATAAGGCTACTATGTATGACTATATTTATAGATATAGGAATGATATATATATCTATATGGATATCAGGTGAGGATTGTATATCCCATGATAACTCAAAACAATATTTATACATGTGATATAAGAGTATAATGAGAAGAACTTAATATATGGGATTTATTTTGTGGTAAGCGTAAAAATACTCATACATTGGATATGAAGTGGAAGCTGCTAAGTATTTATCTAAAGATAGAGCTTTTGGTAAAAACACTTTATATGGATCCCTTTGATAGAAGTAGAAATCATGTTAGGATAGGGTTACTATATCCCTTTATGGACACAATAAGACTTACAGTTCCACTTTGATATTTGATTTTTATGAATAGTATAAACATTAGCTTATTATGTTAAAATGTGGAATGTATTGAACAATGTCTTGTACACTGAATTATTTCAATAGGCACGAATTCACTTAGAAAAGTTAATTCTATTGTTATTGTTACATGTCGTATTCCTTTAGAGACAATAATAGATTAAGTTTAATCAAGTATATCAGAGTAAAGAAGTCTTAATGCACCTAACATTTGTTTTTTTATTTGGTAAATTTGGGGTACATTACAAGGGCATCCAACATATTTACAAGGAAAACCCTCAACTTGATTCATAAATTCAAAACTGCAAATATGAGAACCATACTTTTTTTTTTCTTCGAGTAATGTTCTATTGTTGTGAATCCACTATCGCGATTTTTCTGCTGTGGTTTTTTCTGTCGCACTTTTCCTGCTCCACATTTCCTGCTGTGTTTTTTCTGCTGCACTTTTTATTCTGCAGTTTTCCCGTCACACATTTTTTGTCACAATTTTCCTGCCACACGTTTTCTACTGGACTTTTTCTGCCACATTGTTCCTTCCACATTTATACTGCCGCATTTTTTTTGCTGCAATTTTTCTCTATCAATGGTACCTACCCAAATAACCTTTCACAAATATATATATTCAATGACATTCAAGTGTGATTTGAATGAGAGACCCTTGCCCCTTATTTATACTTTTATGTAGCTTCCTCAAGGGGTTACCTTCTAACCATCTTAACCCACTTTCCTTATTTCAGGTTTAACCCACTTATAACCACTTGTCCACTTAACTTAACCACTTTCCATAATTAGTAATTTCTGCATTAACTTTATTATTTAAATAATTTATTTTGCATACTCTTTGAATTATAGTACACCCATCACTTCAATTCATTATTTAAATAATTTCTTCTTTGCAAACACTTTGACTACTTAGACCTTTTGGGGCTTCTAGATGACTCATGAGGGTTCTCCAACTTCACATGGCCATAACTCTCTAACCGTGAGGAGTTATGTGATGTTCCACATACCATCGAAAATGGCATGACATGTAATATCCCTATAGAGTAGTTTTACCTGCAAATATATAAAAAATCATACCATTATCCATCAAACTAACTTGGGTCCATTACCCAAACCTTTGTGCTATCAAAATTTGCTACCGTACTTTCTTCAAGGGTTGAAATCAATGACAACCAACCCAATTAATCAACATGAACAACACTAGGCCTATAATGGGTTCACAAGGAAATGTGTGTGTGTGTGTTTGTGTGCGTGCGCGTGTGTCTTTAAGGTATATAGAACACTAATTGATAAACATTAATTTTATTCTTACTTCTAGCAAGATAACTCATTATTTATTGCAGTTAAGATATCATAAATTCATATTCCACCAGAGGAAGGATCACATCATAATTTCCCAAAAAATATTCCACAAGGAAATGTTGGTGTGAGAAATATTTGGGTTGATCTGAATGGAAGCAGGGATAACAAACAATCTTAATTGATTCAAACCTCAAGAAGTTTAAGGGCATACTTGCAAAATGATAAAGCGTAGAATGAACAAATTCTGAAAACACAAGAATAACTCAATGCAATATTTCTAAATAAACTATGTGATCAAAATTATGACTGAAATAAGGGATAAAATTCTAGTAATTAAAAAACTAATCTACACAAGAAAAACTAGGAAATTGGAAAATATTGAAATAGAAACAAAATTTGTTTATAATGAAACTTAAATTAGTGAGAAAAAAACCAAAAATTCAAGTGAGGACAGTGTGGATGAGAAATTGAAAAATAAGAAGAAATGTAATCATCATGATCAAAATTTTGTAGAGTTTAAGAATACTAAACCCCCAATATTTAACATTGAAGTGGAAATTGAAGAAGAGGCTGAAGCCTTGCTATTTGAAATGAAAAATTATTTCCAGGTATATAATTATTTAGGTGAACTTAAGGAAAGGATGCCCATTTATAATCTAATGTGAAAATAATATATTTGTTGGAAATATATTAAAAGGATAAAGAACATTAAAGAACATATCGCCTCGAAGACCTTTAAACCATATTTTAAAAGACAATGCCTCTCCAAATATTATTATGAAGAAAAGGAAAAATATTTTTATGATTTAAATCTCGAAAACCTAACAATGAAAGACTTTTGTAGAAAATGCCTAAGCCTATTACGTTGTGTACCTTATATTGTTGAGGAGAAACAAAAAATACAACATTTTTTGAGTTTTTTACTTGCATCATATAAAGATAGGATTGATTTTGAAAATCCTAAAATATTAGAGGAAGTTATTCCTAAGGAAAAACTATGTTTTGAACAATATAAGAATTGAAATGAAAATGCTAAAAATGGGAAAGGCAAAAAGATTGAAAGGTTTGACCCATGAAGGAAGGGGGATTCTTTAATAAGAATCCTATTAAGAACATTAGGGAAATAATTATAAGGGTAATAAATCTTATAACCCACCTAAAAACAAAGATGCAAGAACAACGACATTCTATAATAAAAATATTATTCAAAGGAAGCCAGTAAAATGTTGAGAATGTGGAGAACCACATTATTTCAAATATTGACCTCAAAGGAAGAAGAATAACAACATTATTAATACAACTCGAGAAACAACAACAATTGGTGAGATGGAAAAAAACACCACAAGGATTAGCGCACCCTTAGAAAATAGACAAGGGGATCATCAACTTTCCATGGTGGAAGTAGAAGGTATGATTATAATAAACCAACTTCTATCTTGATTGAACCCAGTGCTAGCTTGAGCTCTGTATCACGTAAAATAGTAGAATTTTGTAAGCTACAAAGTGATAAATTTGAAAAATATTGGTTAGTACATATTGCTATAGGAACAAAAATAAAAGTTTCAATTATGTTAAAGTTTGTGAAATTAGTATGTATGTTTTAAGATTCAAATAGATTTGAATGTTTTACAATTAGGATCTTATGATGTACTAATTGGCATGGATTAGCTAGAAAACATTAGGTTAGTGCTAAATTTCTACGACAAATTGTTTACTTGTTTAGATGATAATGATAATATCATTAAAATAAAAAGGATATTGAGAACCATTAGTGTTATGAACATGCAAATTTCATCTTTACAAATAAAAACATGTATCTGAAAAGGATGCAAAGTAATTGCAGTTCATGTGATTGATAATGGAAAAAAAGGTAAAAATAATATAGAAAATTTTCCTATATTACAAGAGTATAAAGATGTATTCCAGGAAGAGATTCAAGGACTACCTCCTATACAAGAGATAATTTTTTCTATATATTTAGTACAAGGAGTACTACCACTCTTAAAAGATCCATATCAAATGAATGTCCTATAATTAAATGAACTAAAATATCAACTTCAAGTATTATTAGACAAGAAATATATCCAACCAAGTGTATCTCGTTGGGGGAACCTATACTCTTTGTAAAAAATAAGGATGTAACCTTATGTTTATGCATAGATTATTGACAACTTAATAAAATGACAATTAAAAATATATATCCTTTACCCCACATTGATGATCTATTGGATCAAGTGCACGACATTTATAAAATGACATTGTAACATGCACGTGACTACATCACTTATGGATTAGGATGATGAGACTATCGATTATGATGTTATATTGTGATTATGTGTAGACAGATTCAATTGAATGGTTTCTCCTAAGTGTGGAGGATTGTTGGTTGATTGAGGATGTCGATGGCATCGATGTACCTCCTTGGACCTCCTTGCAGTGGACTCTATATGGTTTGAGTATTTCTATTATTGCATATGTGACATATAACAGGGTATATTATGATGTTGTTTATGGATAGCTGACATGTTTCGTTGTTGATGGATGCACGGTGAAGAATGCACATTGACTATTGCTTGCTAATCACATTCACATTTGGAGTAAAGAGTTCATGCACTAAAACTAGAGGGAGAGGTGTGGCAGCCCTACCACAACCTACTAGCACTCCAACAATGGCTCGAATTGTAGGTTAACAATTACCTAGTTTGAGAGATCCATGCAATAATAAACAAATTATATACAATGATACATATAGAATTCTACCAGAGGAAGAGAACCACCATTTCTACAAAATGATATAACTGATCCTTTTAGAAAAATTACCACTTGCAGGAGAAAGAAACAAGTGGAATAACCATTCGAATTTAACTCAAACATGTAGAGACACAATCCCAAATTTCTAAGAAATCAGAAAAGACAAGTGTGGGATTAAAAATTGACAAGCAGTCAAAGAGAAGGAGGCTCATACATGTGTCAAAAGACATAGGAAAAAATAAACAAATGATACACAGAGAATGGAACTCCATGTGAGAATTTGGAAGGAAAAAGTGAGAACTTGAGCTCTCGATTTCTGCAAGGAGTCACACGTCATTTCTCCTTTTATATCACTAAACTTAGCTCACTAATGACAAGAAAGAAGGTTGTATCTTCTCTGGTCTAAGTTGGGAGGAGCATGAGGAGCATTCTTACCCAACGTGTGTTTGTTCCATTTGTTTTTAATGGTTGATTATGTAATTATGCAATTCATTATGAGAAGTAAATTTCGTTTTTCTATACCTTAGTAATCTTATTTTGATATATGAGTATAATTCTAAGGAAAATATTAATAATTGTAAGATCCTTAACTAAGCTTGAAAGTTAAATAGTAAATTTTTAATCTAAAATACTTTTCTTTTCAGAAAGAATCCTTATGAACAAGTTTATGTCATAACATCTAATTTCTATTTCTGTTTTTCATTACAACAGATTTATATAATTTATTTATGTTTAATTTCTAGCAAAACTACAAATTATAAAATTTTACAATCCACAATAATCATAAATAATCATAAACAGACTACACAATATATTACACATTTTCCATACTTAAATTCATATCATAACTTTCATCCTTAACAAAATTGATACTGGAAAAATACTTCTTGAAGGAGAAGTATGTCATTTTCTTTCATATTGTTACAGACTGCTTGAAACTACGTGAAAACTGAATCTTTTCCTTCGAGCTAGCTAGGAACAAAGCCTCTCCGGCTCTTTAGCTCCAGGAACCCTTCCAAGCCCAAAATCCCCAACAACCCCTCTGTGACAGAGCTTCAAAGGCTCCTCAGCAAAACTACAACAAGCTCCTCAACTAAACCACAACCCAATCTTTTTTTTTCAAACAAAGCCCGTCCTCCTCCAAAATAATGTCCCCCCCTTGCTTTATCCTCCCTTCCCTTCCTTCACCGTCTCTTCCTCCATTTAATTTTCAACTACCCTCCCTCAATTAGGTGTCAACCACCTTATCCCCTTATCATTAATGAGTTGATCTTCCCATACAAAATAATAATTAACAATTTATTAAACTAAATTATATTAAACAAATATTTAATCATTAAATTAATTAATTAGTTAATTAAACCAATTGAGATTCAACAAATGAAAACAATTAATTAATTAATTAATTAAATTAATATACATTAAACAATTATTTAAACCATGACAATTGATTAAATACTTAGAATTGTTACAGTAATAAAAAAATATATTAAATGTGACGTAGAGATACAATGATACCTATCAAATTCTACCACAGGAAGAGAACCACCGTTTCTACAACAGGATATATATTTGTTTTAAACATAGGTAAGGAACCATCATTTTGAGAAAGAGAACCACCGTTTCTACAAAAGGATATACATTTGTTTTAAACATAGGTAAGGAACCATCATATTATCAACTATACATGACTATTTAACAAGGTAAAGAAAATGACACATATATATTTAAAAGAGTTAAAGAATCCTCCATTTATCAAACGCTACATATCAATTCAAAAAATATATTTATATTCATTTTAAACAAAGACAAGGAACCCTTCGCGGATCATGATATACCAGTCTCTAATTCCACCCTCACAATTGCTATTACCAGTCTCTAGTATAAAAATATATTAGAACCTCGAATGACCTTGCCAAGGTAAAGTCGAGTCCTCGGTCTAAAGCGCTCTCTTGCATATACCGTGCAAATAAAGGAGAACTACAATAAACATTCAATTTAAATAAGATTGGCAGCGAAAAAATAACATAAACTACTGGAGTAAATCTTGTTGTAGACAGGAAAATATGTGTGCGAAGTATACCCCACCTAAACTAATCTTGGTAAGAACGAAACTAGATTGCAAACCCAAGTAATAATAATTATGCACATAAGGCTTAAGAAGTGGTTACCTGGTAGAGTTCATGTGGCTAGATGGTAGACTTCATGTTAAAAAACGTAAACCTGGTAGAGTTCATGTGGTTACATGGTAGAATTCATGTTGGCAAAGTAATACTAATTATGCACATAAGGCTTAACAAGTGGTTACTTGGTAGAGTTCATGTGGCTACATGGTAGAATTCATGTTGGCAAAAGTAAACCTGGTAGAGTTCATGTGGTTACATGGTAGGATTCATGTTGGCAAAAGTAACTGCCCCAACGAAAAATGGTTAAACAACTTCAAATTCTGATGACCTCTAGAAATAACCTCGGGCCCATCATTAGAACGACAACTGAACAAAAATACTCCAAAGAAGATATATAAATGGAGTATTGGCAATGAAAACCCAAGGTGAATACTTAAACAAAATCCATAAATTTCCATGTGTAGATAAGAAATTTTAATCACATACTCAGATCTTAATAGGTCAAATATAAAGTAAAAACCTTCAAGGAAATTGCTAGAAGTAATGTAAAGTTCAAACCCAAATCCTAGTATAAAGTTCGAAGAAGAATTAATCCAACGAGTAATTACGAGTAGAAAGCTTAGTGGCAGAAAGGTTGAGACAATAAAACGAACAACAAAAAGTAATTAGCAACAAAAAAAAAATCTCAAAGAGACATTAAAACGAACAACAAAGAGTAATTACCAACAGAAAGGTTGAGTAGAGACATTGGAACAAACAACCCAAAGCAATGACCGAAAACCTCGGTGAGGGTCGGAATAATGTGGAGGCCGAGCATTTTCCAAAAACAGGACACTTCGCCAACTCTTCTCGGGTCACAAGGACAAGGACATCTGTAGTTTTTCATTTAATTTATAGGGAATGGTTAGGTGTATCTTAAATAAATCACTTTATTATAAATTTATTGATGGGTTCTACCAGATGTTATGAGAATGTTATATATGACATTATCATAGAACTACCAAAGGTACCATTGGGATATAATAAGTATGTTATGAGAGTTTTAACTTTTTAGTAGTTTTTAGTAGTTTTGTGTGAGTAAAAAATTTATAATGTCAAAACTAAAAGTATAAGTAAATTGATTAGTTAGAATGTTTTATCTGTTTTGTTTGAAAGAAGTTAAAATTTCATAATCTAAACATTGCTATATGGTAAGTTATCATTTATACATATGAAACAAGTAGTGAAATTTTATATGAATAATTTAGTAGTGTGGGTATTAACCTTATGAAAAAGATTTATGAATATAAAGAGTAGATAAAACTCTACACTATTATATTAAGCACAAAAATATAGAGATCCTAATTTCATCACAATAAGAGTGAAGAAATGTTGAGAAGGAAATATTGAAATTAATTTTCCTAGAAAAGTGCGGTATAGTTGTGATGGGTTTATCAAAATAGATTATACTAGATTCAAGAACAACAAAGGAAAAACAATTTTTTTATAATAATATTTTAGTTTATTTAARGAGTTGTGATAATTATGTTAATGTTATATTAACATGAAAGAAATTGATTGTGGTAATCTCCTGCGCCTTACATATTTATCACCATAACCATTCAATATTTTTGTTAGAATAGTCTTTTAATCTTTAGTGTTGTCATRTTTTTCCTTTGTGCATCTTAGTAGTGCCATCTTTTTCCTCCTTATACATCTTATTAATTAGAGATAATTTAAAGMATAAATTTTATAAATTTTAAAACTTATAAAATTTATAAGTTTTCAYTAATGATTGTGGTCACATTCTAAGAAAYTATATGCATATATAAAGGAAAAYATTATTAGTCACAACTAATGTGAAGCATGATATTCAATTTTTATTAGTTACAATTAGTTTGAAACATAATATTGAAAGAGTTATTGATTAGAGATTTYATGTACTTATTATACACACTCTCTTGTGTGGATATTATTAATGTCCATTTTATTGAGTAATTCTAGAGCCCAACATGAATGCATCTTTGAGTAATTTTTTTGACCTCAGTGGAGGGTATTGAATATGTAAGGGTTACTAAATGTATAGTGGGGTTGGTAAATGTATAAGAGTTAGTGATTTTTATTTTTATTTTTAAATGAATGTATCAAGGATAAGATCCACTTTTCAACTTTAGAAACTAATAGGGCCTATCAGATTATATCAACAAATTTTACTAATGTGGCAATTGTGATTGTGCTAATTATTATTTCATCAATATCAAGTAAAATAGTTTAATAATGTGAACATTCTTAATATTTTTAATAGTTTTAAATAAGAACCATAGAATAATCTAAATAAACCCTAAAAATGTATAGTTTAGTGGGTATTATTTATTGTATATAAATTTGTAACCCTTTTAAAATTTCAAAAGTAGCTTTTAAATAATTATGTGTTACATAAAGTTAATCTATAAAAATATTTCCCAAACAAAATCAATAATAAGTGGAATCCATTTTCTTTTAAGGTATCCACATATAAGGTTTTTTTAAGTGTTTCAAAAGAGTTACATGATTCTTTTCACCTACCAAAAGTAAGAGGGCTTATTTTGCAGACTTAGCTAACTACAAGATTCAACTATTTTGAGAAAACAATTGAAAGAAGATTTATTTGTTTCATAATGAATGGGCCACTATTGATGAACAATATCTAAAGACTATTGAAAATAGAGTTGTTGAATGCAACCAATGTTACATAGGTTTAATGAAAATTTAAATGTTACATTTAGGTTTAACCAACAAATTAACAAAAATAGATTTAGTTTAAAGATGTAGAAATTGGACATTAAATAAATATCATTATAGTAATTTAATTAAAAGGTAAATGTTACTTTTAGATTTATCCAAACAAGATAACAAAACAGATTTCATTTAAAATTTAGAAAAATGATCTTTAAATGAATCTCACCACACTAATAGAAAAAAATATTTCATAACTGATACAATATTATATTTATCAAATGAAACATTTTGATCCCATTGGTATGTAAAAATATTACTTTCCTGGACCTTTCATTTCAATCCTTATGAATTAATTTCTTGCCCATCTCAATAAGATATGGTCAATGTCAATGCCTAAAAAAATGCATTAAAAAATAAAAACCCCTTGGCCATGAAACACTAAAACTATGTGTTATAAAGAACATGATAAAAAATTCAAGGCTGAGTTAGAAACCTCACAGGGTAAATAATCCATGGATTAATAATTCGACGAGGGGTGAATTATAAGCATGCAAAATGGTATCTGAAATCTTAAGATGATGAGTTGTAAATAATCCAATAACTTGATTCTAATAAAAAAATTCGAAAGTAATTAAAAATAGAAACCAATAACCCTATCCACAACCCTATTCACACACTAAGAAGGAACTTACAATAACATTTTCCATCTTGAATGGTCAATAGACATATACATTCCATTCATACTATTATGAAAATTCGATATATAACATAAGAGATAACTCAAAAAAAACCATCCCCTTCCTCTTATATAAACCACTCATACATATAAACCATAAACAAGAAAATAATTCTTATAATATAATGTTATCTATTAATTATATTAAATTTTACTCATAAACCATTCAAATTGCTAAAAAAACATTCAAATTATTACAATGTAAAAGTCATAAACCATTCAAATTGCTACATATAAACCATTCAAATTGCTACAACGTAAAGGTCATAAAATTTCAACAAGTTATTTTTTTTTAAGTTTAAGAATTGTTACTAACCATATCCATGTTTATGCAACTACATACATGTACAACCTATTTTCAAGAAATTATTCTATCTATTCAATTTAATCATAAATATATAATTATTTTTCATACATGTACATGTTAAGATGCCATTTAATTTATTAAGTAAAGACTATGTTTATATCTTAAATAGTCATGAAAAAAACCGTAAGCAAAATACTAAAATAGTTATCTTTAACGTAACATATTTAGATATATATATCATATTTCTAAATCAAGTACAAATAAATTAGAAAAATATCTACAATTCATTGACACATTAAATCAAACAGTTTGCAATCATTAAAGGTTTAGAGCCAATGCGGAATTTGGAAAAGAATTTAAAAGCATGGAGTGATTATTCCTTTGCAGTCTAAGTTTTTACCAAATTCAAGCCATATAACCCAACCCATAGGTTCAAGGTGAGGTTTGCAAAACCACTCAGATGGTAGATTTAAGTTCTGACAGGTATTTTTAAATAATCAAAATGGGAGTTCTAGGGCCAAATGACTTGGAGAAGTTAATCAAATTCCTAACAGAACTACTCAGAATTTGGCTTCTTTGATTTACATGAATTTCAACTTTCTAAACTTTGTCTCTCTTATAAATTATGTTCCTTTAAAATAAGAGTTTTATGTAGAAAAGAAGAACTTACAGTAAAAATTATAATCTAAGTTAAAAACCCCACACTGTAAATAATCCACTGGATTTCAGGTGTTTGCTTTGGTATTATTATTTTAATAATGCCATGAGGTGTTTTCTTTGGCATTTTAATGAACTTCAGCAATGACTTAAAGAACTAATCAGAATCCAATATTGGCTGCCCAAGAGACTTCTTCCAATATTGGCTGCCCATCACTCATCAGCAAGACGATTGTGTGTTTCGAAACCGTCCAAGTCCAA
>ML831004.1:31742-46483 GCA_009831015.1 Picea engelmannii | reverse complement strand
CGTTGTACCCCTCGAAGCTGAAAGTCACCAAAACAATTAGAAGCAAACCAAAAACAAACAATAAAATTCTAAACAATTAGAAGCAAACTAAAAACAAACAATAAAATTCTAAAGACTGCCTGTTTATATTTATCGCATACCCTCCTCTCCAGTGAATGTCTGTGATGATTCTAATGCCCGCTTGCGTTGTGCTCTCTCTCTGGCGTTAAAGTTTTGAAACCAATAAAACACGTTTTTTCCTTCGACTCTTCCATAGTTTTTAAGAACTGCAGTGATTCTCTCTATATCTTCCACGGTGGGCGACTGCATGCCATTTCTGTAAATATATTCGAGTATTTCCTTTTGCTGCATTGTTGCTTTCCATCTTGGAGTCAGACCTTCAGTGCTGCTGTTCTCTGGAATCACACAGGGCAAATATGAAATACTCACAATTTCTACATGAGAAGCACAAAACATATTTAGATTGTCAATAAAATAAAATGGAACTAAAGAATTACAACAATACCTGCAATATTTTTATCCATGGCCTGTTTCTTTGGCCCCGCTTTCCTTCGATGAATGGATTTGGGAACGAAATGAGACTGATAAAGTGGAGATGATATTGTATGTGAATTCAACATCTATATAACATAGTATTTCGAGGTAATGTGAATCACTGTGTTTGATTATTTCCAGATAAAAAAAAGTTAGTTATTCTGCCAATTCATACATTTGAATACGTGGATTATTTTGCTTGGGTAATAAATATAAATATAACAATTTAGGTATTTGAAAGTTATGTTGTTAATATATATAATAAAATGCTAATTCATACAGTTGAATAGTTGAATAAGTGGATTATTTAGTTTGTTGGTGAAAGAATATAAATATAACAATTTAGGTATTTGAAAGTTATGTTGTTAATATATATAATAAAATGCTAATTCATACAGTTGAATAGTTGAATAAGTGGATTATTTAGTTTGTTGGTGAAAGAGGAGAATTTAGTATTTTAAAGTTATCATGTTAAAATATAGTTGAATAAGTGGATTATTTAGCTTGCTGGTCAAAGAAGAGAATTTAGTATTTCAAAGTTATCATGTTAAAATACATTTGAATAAGTGAATTATTTAGCTTGCTGGTCAAAGAGAAGAATTTAGTATTTCAAAGTTATCATGTTAAAATTTTGATATTTAATAAGTATATATTTGTGATGGGTGAGTTGTTCATTTGTTTTTCTTTAATATATATTGTTGTTAAAGAAATAAAAAAATAAACAAAGAAATATTGTAAAAGTAATTAAGGAAAAGAATGTAGACTTGTGTGAAACTTGAAAGATTTATTTTATTTTCCTTTAAACACGTCTCTGAATAACAAGAAATAAAATAGAAACAATATCAACAAAAATGATTTTTATTATTGAAACCCTCACACATTTTTCAGATTCTTGGAGCTTTCGGACTTCACTGAAACTCTAACTAGCAATATGGTTTCTTCACTCATGCTAGAATATCCAAGAACAAATAAAAATTAACAAAGAAGAGACATACTTGAAAAATTATCAATAAATATTCAAGGTATTCATATGCACATGAAAAAAACTGGTGACCGACGAGTACATAGACAAATTGTAGAAAACTCAAATAAATACACAAGTTACCTCAAAGAAGCCATCAACTTCCATTTCTAAGTCCTTCTTGATACTCTATGCTATCCACAGATAGTCAAATCCAAAGAGAATTCTATAAGGATGAATGATGAAAAGACTAATAAATTACTCTCTCATGCTCCTAGCACACCTGTCATGATTTCCTCCTCTTTGATTTAGTTAAATGAAATGAAGTGACAACGAACTAAAACCGCTCCCATTTAATTAATTTTCCAAAATTGCCTTGGAAAATTTGTTTATCAGTCTCTTATACGTGTTAGTTTTCTCTTCTAAACTTGTAGCCCTCGTGATTTATTCTATAACAATTATATGGTAAAATAATAAACAACTTCTTTGCTAGAAACCTGATTTCTCAATCAGTTGATATGAATATGTTGAGCATAGTAAGTCTTTGTTCCTGTTATATTTGATAAATGTGAAAGATCCTTCGTGAAAGCGAGCGAGAGCATTCCATTGCTAATTCTATGAGATATCACCATGTAAATATTTACATGCAATGGCTTGACCTAGTACCACTCACAGATTACCCATATTTTCCTTTGGAATGGTCCCTAAATTAAATCCTTTTCCAACCATTTCAGCCTTCCATTATAACCATACCAAATGGTCAATCCATCACCAACTATGAAAATGCATTTAAAATCCTGTTGCAATATCTTTTATGAGGGAACTATATATCCAATCCAATCCAATCACTTTTCATGCGAAACATATCTGGGTAGAAATTGTTTATTCTTGTGGGTGTTAAGCAAGATGATCCTCCATGATGTGAATAATGCTCGCAGATCACCTGTTATACCGAACTTCTATTTATGAATTATCATCTATTTTGTCTGCTTTCTAGCACCTTCAAACAATACACCTTTGCATCCCGAAGAAAATAATGTCGTGACACAAATGGCAACAAAAATCATGGTTTGCAAGATGCTAAGATAATGTTGCAAGGACGAAGTCCTAACTGGGGTCATAGCATTTGCAGTACAATGTGCCAAGGGCACCACAGTTAGTTGGGCACCCTATCTTTTGAATTTGTTTCTGGATGGCTGAAAGGATGCGTAAGATCTAAGAACATAATTCATTAGTCATGGCTTCTCATCATGGAGCGAGATATTTATCACAATCAGACAAAAACCAAATCATGGAGAGAGATATTTATCGCTTGGCGCTGCGTCAAACGCCAAGATCAGAAATATGAATGCATCGATATTCTAAGTATACCTACGCAATATAGAGGAGGCCATCACCAACCTATGGAAAATAAAACCATAGGTTGTCGCATACTATAGGGACATCGCTAACTTCAAGGCCACTCAACATGCAATGTAGATACAGGTGCGCAAGGTCCCCAACAAGTAGTGGCTACAATTGCGCTACTACATCACGTAGGGTGACATCGAAATGGTTATCAAGGATTGGGAAGATGACTGGAATATTCCAGTCCTCACCCAAGACATACCTATAAGGACAATGAAAGAGGAGGCAGGGCAGGGAGAAACACAGCCTCAAGAAGTCCTAGTGCCCAAGAAACCAAGGACAGGACAGACTAAAACAAATCACATGAAAGAAAGGAGAGCTAAGATGGGGAACCAGAAGGAAAAGAAGAATAATACGCAGCAAACCCAAGTACAATAGAAATATGCCGAGGCAGTGCAAGGGACTACACCAAGTCCCAACCCACAAGAACCAATATTTCCTAAGAGGATAAATACTCAGATGGGGGGTGTGCGCAAGAATATGAAAGCATAGAGAACACCTCCAGAATACATGATCACAAAGGAATATGTAGAAATGATAGCCCAAATGGTTTAGGATCGTACATCCAAGGATTTTGATAATGTTGTGCACCACAGGGACAAAATTCAAGAGGATCTAGCAGACATGCGAGAACTCCTCAAGAAGATTAGGTAAGCGTGGGTAGCAGGCATCAGCATAGGAACACGGTCGTCAACATCACAGACAAGAGAAGAACCTAAAGAAAGCGAGAAATATACAGTCCACACAATACCATAGCCGACTGCAACATTCCACATTACACCCAGCATGTTGCACATCGATGCGATCATGGGGTAGACACCGCTAAAGGACTTACCTCAACTCCAATTGGTATTGCTGCAGATACCATCCAAAAATCTACACAAATTACAGGTTTGAGTTACCCCAGAAGTATCGCCTCATGGATACACAAACACAGTCGAATTACAATAGGAAAAGGATAAACGAGACGTGTTGGAATTGATATATGAGCAGGCCAAGCTCGAGGCCCAAGAGGAGAGGGAGCGCGTGAATGGATTGGAACAAAAAGTGGCTGAAACTTATGAGAAGATTCCAAAGACCGTGTAGAGGGATGAAATCATAGTAGAAGATAAAATTGATCAGATTGCGCATGAAATCGATCAGTATCAGAAGGAGATCGAGAATATCCATGAGAATCACATACCTACCACTACACCAGAGGTAAGGGAGCAGGGGAAGTAGGAGGCAACAAAGAAGCTATAGGAGATAGAGAAACAGGTCAGCTAATTTGCACGATAAAGAAACACAACTTTGGATGAATCTAGAAGAGGATCAACAAGTCCAGCAGTGGGACAAGGAAGAATAAAGGATAAGCGCAACTATTCAGGACCTGAAGTAGAGGAAGAAGACAATGTCCATCACAAAGCGCGTCAAAGGGGCACATGATATGAGGAAACTACATGCATAACTCACCACTGCCCAAACGCAGAAAAAGTAGAGTTAGGATCAAATGGAGCCACTTAAAGAGCGAGTAGTAGAAGTAGTAGAATTCATTGCATAGGAAGAGAAAGCCAAGACATATATGGCACAAACCCAGGCAAAGTGTGCAGGTTGATCAGTGACAAGATTGTAGTCCAGACAGTAGACTCACTCAAGGAGAAGACCATGCAGGCTCAAACACAAGCAACGGAGCTCAAGGAGAAGTTCCAGGCGATCACCAAGGAGATCGGCAAAGCCCACAGAGGATAGGTGGCTTAAGACGATCCACATGTTAGTGCTAGGGGCCTATTGGAAGGAGGCCAAAGTGGAAAGAAAGACAATTTTGGGAAAGAAAGCATGCATGAGGGAAGCGATAGATGGAAGCAAGAGAAACATGCGTGCATGCATGGAAGACATAAAAATGTTAGTGTTAGGGTTTTTGCAACACATTGTAATGACTCGAGAGCCAAAAACATATAAATATAGATACCTAGGTCTCATAGAGAGGGGATGCGAAGAGACACATGTGAAGAAGTGGATGTGATGTAATATTTTGTTGTATCACCTAGTTTTGTAAGCTGTTGAGCTACAAAGGACTAAGGAGGGTATATCTTGAGGGTTAGACCATAGGCTAAGGATCCTGGTGCGATCTAGTTTGCCTCATAATAGATCTCAACCCAACTGGGAATAATTGTAAAGCCTAGTTATGTAATTAATAACTACTATAATAAAGAGGTAAGAGCAAGATCTTTGTGGATGTATCCCATCGGGTCAACTACGGTAAAACTTTTGTTATGTGATTGAATTCATGTGTTTCTCTATTTTCTTTAGTATTTGTTAAAATTCTAAATGATTGCTTTTTATATTTCTTGCGTAATCATAAATGACACTGTATTGCATTAATAAGTTAAAATAGAACTCTCAACATACAGTTCTCAGATTCCCCACTCAATCCTAGGATGCAAACATATGAGTATTGTAGCCACCCATTAAGACTATCTCAGGTGAGACAACGCAATGCACCCTGTGAGTTACGTTTCCTTCTGGCTTACCAGGAGGGCCCATAGTTTTAGTGTCTTTGTTGGAACCCTGAAAATACATGAAACCTGGGTCACTCAAGCTGAAGACACAAATTCAGACATGATATACAAGCAACCAACAATTAGTTAGAATGATTTATGTGTTTTGTTTCAAAGAAGTTAAAATTTCATAATCTAAACATTACTATATGGTACGTTACCATTTATACACATGAAACAAATAATGAAAGATTATATGAATAATTTAGTAGTGTGCGTACTAACCCTTTGAAAAAGACTTATGAATATGATGCAGGAGCATCTCTCCATGCAGCCAGCAGCCACGTCAGCGCGCACTCATTCAGGGATGAAAGGGAGGCGCAACCTCATTTTGAATTTGAATTAAATGTAAATTAATGCCTTAGGCCGGTGAGCCATGAATGCCATGCCTTTGCGCAGGCTGTAGATAAGATAGGTATTTATTATAGATCGGCTGAGATCTAGTTCTGGATAGCAGACTAGACAGCCATTGATTGTAAAGCAATTAGAGTAGGTAAATCCTGGAGGGAAGCGCTAAGAGCCCCTCAGGGTAAAAGAGATATAGAGATCTCATTTTGGAGAGACAAGGTAGAGTAGAGAAGATCTGAGGAGAGCTCGGAAACACCTTGTAAAATATACAGGCATTTGCCATTATTAATACAGACCAGTTTTTCCTGCACCAGTCTGTCATTATATGCATGTCTGTATGTGTGTGTTCATTATATGCTGCAATTGTGTATTGTTATCATGTATTTGCAGGGGGTTGGTTTGATTTTAGGATTGGGAGGTCTTTGAGGTTTCATGCCATGAGGTGTGACAGCGTGTTGAGACTCTGAATACCAGTGCACTGAGGAGGCACTTCTGAACTCGTGAGGAGTCAGGCAAAGACGTGTTGAGAGCACCAGCCTGGAAGCCAACAACTCATATAGAAGGAGGAATTTGGGGTTACTGAACACCTCAAGAGGCAAAGCTGTGTAGCTGAGACACAGTGGCTAATAGAATCACTGAGGATTCTGTGAGAGGCTCTCCCAAGAGGGCATTGAGCGCGTATACAGTGGTGTACCGAGAGAAAGAACTCTGCTGTGAGTTCTTAAGGTAATACCAGAATCACTGAGGATTATGAGAGGCTCTGCCAGGAGGGCATTGACCAGGTGCAAAAGTGGCATAGGAACCCAGAACTACTGAATGTTCTGTGGGAGAAGAGACTCCGCCAGGAGGGCGTTGAGGAAGGTTGTAGACAGACACGAGGTGAAGGGAACTCTTTGAGTTCTGAAGCTGAAGGAAGCATCCACTGAGGGAGCTTTCACTGGGTTACTGGATACCCAGAAGACTCAGTGAGAAGGTCGCTTGAGAAGGGGGATAGAAAGAGGCATCTATATTCTCCATCAGAGGGAGAAGGAAGACAAAATCCCCCAAGGGGTCTGAGTATTCGCTGAAGCTCAGAAGAGACAGCACCGTGTGTGCGTAGAGACTCTACAGGAGCGCAGGAGACAAGGAATCCGTTGAGGATTCAAGGACAGAAGCTCAGGAAGGGCAGCGCTTTTGCGCGTATCAGCGAGACTCAAGTTGAGGGTTCGCAGAGGAGAAGAAACGCAAAGGCCCAAGCCTTTGGGAACGAAGAATTCTTCCAAGTCTGAGAAGAAAACACAAGGAAGCTCGAGGGAGCACAACAACCGTCAGATCAGCGGAGAAAGCAGATCTACACCATTGGATTTCCACGTCTAGGAGGAGCTCAGGAGGAGCGTACAGGAGGAAGAAACCGACAGTCGTCGGATCTCGCGAAGTAATCCCATCATCCATTCGATCGGGGAGATTGGCGCACGGTTTAACCTCAAGAGGAACAGCGCACAGAAAAGCAGATCTGGGATCCCGCCAATCGCTAGATCTCAGGAAGTTGCGCAGGGTTTAAGTCGAAGCGGACAGAGGAGGAACCCAGAGGAGTCATCGGGACAATAGATCCATCGGGTTTTCGTTGAACAAGAGAATTGAGACCTCATAAGTCCCGAAATCCCGAGAAGGGATCTCAGCCGTAGATCTCGGACGGGGACACGTGGTATCGGATCCTGGGAGGTCTGGATTTAGCAATTCGGGGTTCACGGAGGTGAGAGTTTTGAACTCGTTGAAATCGCGATCGACGATTTCCCGAATCAACTGGAGCCGTCGATCAGAACGGGGACACGTGGCGCAAGATCCTGAGGCGTCGGGGTTCGGGGTTTTGCAAGGACTGTGACCTTGTGCATCAGGAAACGCGAATTCCCGAATCGCGATTTCCCGATAGCACGAGTGGGAGACAGGTGTCAAGGCGTTAGGCCTCACCATGAGGTGTTGACAGGTGGCATCATAAAATTGGGGTTCGTGGTTTTGCGATGCAAAGGAGTTGCGACTGGTGAAATCTCGACCTGCAAATTCCTCGATATAATCACAACCGTCGATTTATGGGACATGCGTCAAAGGATCCCTTGGAGTCGGGATTCGGGGAATCAGGATTCGGAGAATCGGGGTTCTCGACGTCAAGGAATTCTTGCATCGCGGATTCGTGATCCGCGAAATCCCGAGGAGAACGTGGCATGTGGGACCACTGTTGCTAGTGGAGTACAGGTGGAAGCACATCGGCATATTGGGGATCAAAGTGCTGATAGAAGGGAGAGGTGGAGGTGTCAAATCCACACGTGCCATCGCATATCGGCATATCGGAGTTCGGGGTTCGGGGTTTGAGTTGCATGTGAATGGTGATCAAGTGAACCGTGAATTCCCGAGTCGCGATATCCCGATTTCCGAAAGGGAGATTGCCGAAGGAGTTACTGTGGGTGACTCTTGACTCCCGAGGGGAGTTGGAAGAGCTTTGACTCTTCGAGCCGAGTTTTAGAGAAGGTCCTGGTGAGAGCAGGGGGGAACCGTGAGGGTTGCCTCGTTCTACATCAGAGTGGTATCAGAGCCTTTAAGTCTTGTCTGTATATTGCAGGTGAGAGGAGTGAAGGAAGAAAGGAAAGCACTCTGATACTCATGTTTTGCGTCAGAGTGGTATTAGAGCCTTTAAGTCTTGTTTGTATAGACAGTCAGCAGGACTGTAGGAGGATGAAGCTGAGCACTCAGGATTACTGGAGTGACAGCAGCAGATCTGTCGAGGGGACAGATAGACACAACAAAATGGCTACTGAAGGGCATAGGAAGAAAAGCAAGGCAGAAAAGCTTGCAGAGGAAGCAAAAATGACTAGAGACCTCTATGAATTAAAAACAGACATAGAGGAGTTCGAACTGCGGATGCGGCAGGATAGGAGGAGGAGACGACTGCGTGAATTGCAAATGGAGAAGGCAAAAACGAAATGCCCAGTCAAGCAGCTGATGGTCATAAGACAGCGTAGGCTGTTGAAAAGATGGCTGAGGTATGCTGAGAACCTCAGGGCCACAGAAGAAGACATGATTTGTTACTGTTGGCCAGAAACAGGAAAAAGTCTTGATGGTGATGATGATGATGATTGGAATAAATTGGAATCAGCTGATGGTTTCAAATACTGCCGGCTGGGCAGAAAAGAAGAAATTCCAGTTTGCCAGGAGGGCAACGAATTGGGATCAGTTGAGGATCTCAAAGACTGTCGTGAGGGAAGCCAAGGAATTTCGCATTGCCAGCTGGGCGTTGATCAGGGATCTCTGCGAGGTCTCGAAGACTGCCAGGAGGGCAGTGAAAGCATTGAAGACTGCCAAGAGCACAGCGGAAGCGTACTAAGCTGCCTGGAGGGCAGAGATGAAAAATTGAGACTGTCTGAGAGTCTCTTGGACTCAAGGGAGAGTTCAATTCAACAAAGGTTGCTGATGAAGATGGGATCGGTTGATCTCATAATCTGCCAGGGAAGCAGCAGTGGAAGCATCCCATATGGACATATGGGCAGGGATGATTTGAGAAGTCAGACTCAGCCAGGAGAGCTGACAGAGCATATAAGCTCGCAAGAAGATCAACAGATGAAGCTGACAGGAGAGGAGGAACATCAGGATGGTATACTGATGATTGGGGGAATTGAAATATTCCTGCCATTTGCCCAGGAGGAGGCAGAAAATTCTGTTGTACATGCAGCAACAGCAGAGCAGTCACAGTTGGAGATGACTGTCGAAGAAGAAGAGTTGGAGCAGGTATTTGAGACTTCCCAAACAGATGAAGAGAAGAATGAGTGTTCTGAGGAACAGCTCAACAAATTCAGCCAGCAAGCTGAGCGAGCTGCAGCATTGGAGCTGACAGCAAAAGAAACAGAAGGAGGAAACGAGCATTCCGAGGAATGGCTCGACATATTCAACACTGAAGCTGAAAACATTGCAACAAGGGAGGTTGCAGCAGCAGGTGAAGAAGACACGGCCAGCGTATGCTTTGCTGATCTGTGGGATCAATTTGAAGCCCTGGAGGAAAGGGTAAAAGTGCAGGGTACGCACATCCAACAGGTAAAGTTGGAAATGAATAAAGTTGGCATGGGAGATCATGATGATCTGCCCAATGGCCAAAATATTTTGCAGTTGGGGAGACTGCAAAACCTGAACCAACCACAGGAGCAGCTGGACCGAGAGATAGAGGACATCAGAAGGCTGATGTTGAGGTCAGCGCAGATTACCAGAGAGGAGAAGCTGGGTAGAGGAAAGACAACAGCAGCAGTGCAGCGGAAGCAGCAGCAGGAACAGAATGGATCAAATGAAAAGCTCCAAAGACTTGTTTGGGACCCAGGTGGATTCCAACAAGCTACAGGGGAAGCTCATGAGCATGAGCTCATGATTTTTGCAGCTGTGGAGTATGATGCAGGAGCATCTCTCCATCCAGCCAGCAGCCATGTCAACGCGCACTCATTCAGGGCTGAAAGGGAGGCGCAACCTCATTTTGAATTTTAATTAAATGTAAATTAATGCCTTAGGCTGGTGAGCCATGAATGCCATGCGCTTGCGCAGGCTGTAGATAAGATAGGTATTTATTATAGATCGACTGAGATCTAGTTCTGGATAGCAGACTAGACAGCCATTGATTGTAAAGAAATTAGAGTAGGTAAATCCTGGAGGGAAGTGCTAAGAGCCCCTCAGGGTAAAAGAGATATAGAGATCTCATTTTGGAGAGACAAGGTAGAGTAGAGAAGAGCTAAGGAGAGCTTGGAAACACCTTGTAAAATATACAGGCATTTGCCATTATTAATACAGAGCAGTTTTTCCTACACCAGTCTGTCATTATATGCATGTATGTATGTGTGTGTTCATTATATGCTGCAATTGTGTATTGTTATCATGTATTTGCAGGGGGTGGGTTTGATTTCAGGATTGGGAGGTCTTTGAGGTTTCATGCCATGAGGCGTGACAGAGTGTTGAGACTCTGAATACCAGTGCACTGAGGAGGCACTTCTGAACTCGTGAGGAGTCAGACAAAGACGTGTTGAGAGCACCAGCCTGGAAGCCAACAACTCATATAGAAGGAGGACTTTGGGGTTACTGAACACCTCAAGAGGCAAATCTGTGTAGCTAAGACACAGTTGCTAACAGAATCAATGAGGATTCAGTGAGAGGCTCTGCCAAGAGGGCATTGAGCGCGTATACAGTGGTGTACCGAGAGAAAGAACTCTGCTGTGAGTTCTTAAGGGAATACTAGAATCACTGAGGATTATGAGAGGCTCTGCCAGGAGGGCATTGAGCAGGTGCAAAAGGTGCATAGGAACCCAAAACTACTGAATGTTCTGTGGGAGAAGAGACTCTGCTAGGAGGGCGTTGAGGAAGGTTGTAGACAGACACGAGGTGAAGGGAACTCTTTGAGTTCTGAAGTTGAAGGAAGCATCCACTGAGGGAGCTTTCACTGGGTTACTAGATACCCAGAAGACTCAGTGAGAAGGTCGCTTGAGAAGGGGGATAGCAAGAGTCATCTATATTCTCCATCAGAGGGAGAAGGAAGACAAAATCCCCCAAGGGGTCTGAGTATTCGCTGAAGCTCAGAAGAGACAGCCCCGTGTGTGCGTAGAGACTCTACAAGAGCGCAGGAGACAAGGAATCCGTTGAGGATTCAAGGACAAAAGCTCAGGAAGGGCAGCGCTTTTGCGCATATCAGCGAGACTCAAGTTGAGGGTTCGCAGAGGAGAAGAAACGCAAAGGCCCAAGCCTTTGGGAACGAAGAATTCTTCCAAGTCTGAGAAGAAAACACAAGGAAGCTCGAGGGAGCACAGCAACCGTCGGATCAGCGGAGAAAGAAGATCTACATCGTTGGATTTCCACGTCTAGGAGGAGCTCAGGAGGAGCGTAGAGGAGGAATAAACCGACAGCCGTCGGATCTCGCAAAGGAATCCCGTCATTCGTTGGATCGGGAAGATTGGCGCACGGTTTAACCTCAAGAGGAACAACACACAGAAAATCATATCTGAGCAGGGATCCCGCCAATCGCTAGATCTCAGGAAGTTGCACAGGGTTTAAGTCGCAGCGGACAGAGGAGGAACCCAGAGGAGTCATCGGGACAATAGATCCATCGGGTTTTCGTTGAACAAGAGAATTGAGACCTCATAAGTCCCGAAATCCTGAGAAGGGATCTCAGCCGTAGATCTCGGACGGGGACACATGGTATCGGATCCCGGGAGGTCGGGATTCGGCGATTCGGGGTTCACGGAGGTGAGAGTTTTGAACTCGTTGAAATCGCGATCGACAATTTCCCGAATCAACTGGAGCCGTCGATCAGAACGGGGACACGTGGCGCAAGATCCTGAGGAGTCGGGGTTCGGGGTTTTGCAAGGACTGTGACCTTGTGCATCAGGAAACGCGAATTCCCGAATCACGATTTCCCGATAGCACGAGTGGGAGACAGGTGTCAAGGCGTTAGGCCTCACCATGAGGTGTTGACAGGTGGCATCATAAAATCGGGGTTCGGGGTTTTGCGATGCAAAGGAGTTGTGACTGGTGAAATCGCGACCTGCAAATTCCTCGATATAATCACAACCATCGATTTATGGGACACGCGTCAAAGGATCCCTTGGAGTCGGGGTTCGAGGAATCGGGATTCGGAGAATCGGGGTTCTCGACGTCAAGGAATTCTTGCATCGCGGATTCGCGATCCGCGAAATCCCGAGGAGAACGTGGCATGTGGGGCCACGGTTGCTAGTGGAGTACAGGTGGAAGCACATCGGCATATTGGGGATCTAAGTGCCGATAGAAGGGAGAGGTGGAGGTGTCAAATCCACACGTGCCATCGCATATCGGCATATCGGAGTTCGGGGTTCGGGGTTTGAGTTGCATGTGAATGGTGATCAAGTGAACCGCGAATTCCCGAGTCGCGATATCCCGATTTCCGAAAGGGAGATTGCCGAAGGAGTTACTGTGGGTGACTCTTGACTCCCGAGGGTAGTTGGAAGAGATTTGACTCTTCGGGCTGAGTTTTAGAGAAGGTCCTGGTGAGAGCAGGGGGGAACCGTGAGGGTTGCCTCGTTCTGCGTCAGAATATAAAGAGGAGATAAAACTCTACACCATTATATTAAGCACAAAAATATATAGATCCTAATCTCATGACAATAAGAGTGATGAAATATTCGGAAACAACAAAGGGAAAATATTTTTTTTTATAAGATTTTAGTTTAGTTAAGACGTTGTGACAATTATGTTAATATTAATGTTATATTAACATGAAAGATATTGATTGTGGTAATCTCCTCCCCCTTAGATATATATCACCATAAACATTCAATATTTTTGATAGAATAGTGATTTAGTCTTTAGTACTGATCCAGAAACGCGTCGAGTACTACTCTCCCAAATGTTTACAATGTTGTAACGACCCTGCTTAAATAGATGAATATGATTATTAAATTATAATTAATTTAATAATATAATTGTCCTAAAAGATTAGCTAAACCATAATCATTGCTTAAAATAACATTAACTAATTAATTATTATTAATTAGTTATTCATGAGTGTCAATGATTAATTTAAGTATTAATTAATTCATCAATAAATAAGGTAAAGAAATAAAAGGAGGATAATAAACTATATTGATAAATTAAGTTACATATCCAACAAGGGATAACATATTAAATACATGAGGATAAAATAATAAAGGAGGGATAAGGGGCATTAACGACGAGAGGATAAGGAGGTAATAAATAAGTTAGGTAGGGAGTAAATGAGGCGGGGGAAGTCGGTGAAGGAGGGATAAGGAAGGGAAGGAGTTGGACGGGGAGGATGCTACGGGAGGTTGGGGGGATGGATTTTGGGAGCTCTGGGATTTGCAGAGAGAGGTGAAATTATGGGAGTGGGATTGTATCAGTGCATCGGGGTTGCTGGGGGTTTTGGGCACGGGGGCCAGGATATCCATTGATATCCTGGAGCTAGGGAGTTACCTAGTTGGCAGGGAGGAACTAGGTTTTGGGCAGTGTTTTGCAGAAGCGGTCAAGGAGGCAAGCGGTAGACAAACTGAGGTTATTAGCATCAAGTTCAGGTATTTCAAATTTTGCAATTGTTTGTAATCAGTTATTAAATTTATTATATGTTGTTAAATTTAAGTTAACAAAGTTATTATTATACAAGAATATTACTCTGTTATGAAGTTTAATAGATAAATTGATGTTTTTAATCTCTTCGGCCCCTTACATTTGGTATCAGAGACAGGTTCAAAATCTGGAACCAAGGGCCTACCTACCCATCCATAAATTTAAATAAACACTCCTATTTAATTATAGTAAATCCCTAAATAAATGTATTAGGGTAAATATAAATTTGGGCCTTAAGGGCCAAGTTCCCAGCTCAAATTCCCCTCCGCTTAACCTGCAAACCAAACCAAACACACTATTATTTGATTATATAAACAAATCTAAATATATAAATGAAATAAGAATTGAAAATGTAAAAACAAATTACCACTAGGTGTATCTATAGATATCAATCCTGAGAAGTTGTCTTTCCAATCTACAGAAGAAAAACAGAGTTTCACTATAGAATTCACCCTTCAAAAGCCTCCTAATAAATAAAAAAATATCTATTTGGGTCCTACACTTGGAGTGATGGAAACCACCTAGTCAGGAGTCCCATATCTCTCTCATCGATGTAAATAAGCATACTCACCCATTCATGTCATGGGATCACTGTAATGGATGAACTTGAGGAATAAGAATCTTTAAGCTTTAACAACGGGAGTGCCTTAGACGCATGTCTGATCAGGCTCCTGTACTGATTGGCTTCAAATAAGATGGAGTGCTTGTAACTTGTAAGGGATATCCTGTGCTCAAGTTGCACTTCTGTGCATTTATAGAGATTCATGGAGAAAATCTCTTTCAACTCAAATCTCTGGTACACAAGCAAATGCATTCAATACAGAGCAGATTTTCTGCATAATCTG
>ML831003.1:114333-127403 GCA_009831015.1 Picea engelmannii | reverse complement strand
CTTATCCTCACCATTCATTTTATAAGAAAATTCACCTTGACACTTGTCATCTCACGCACAATTAGTTAATTTTTAATAATTAAACTAAATATTATTCACCATCAACACATGTCACACTTTCCCCAAGTTTCACATGTTTAATCCTTTTTAATTTAATTAATTAATCATTTTCCCTCACACTCCTCAATTAGCTCCTAGATTTTCTCCTAGTTGTCCCTTAGTTCCCCAATTTCTCTTTTATTGTGTCCCCTAACTAATTTACAGTTGGAGTTCGATTAGGAATATTCTCTTAGTTAGTATTTAGAGGCTCATTATCTTAATATACTACTCTTTGTTGACAACCCATTCTCTCATAAATATAATTTCTTTTTATTATAAAATCCTTTTTATTTATTTCATGCACATGTCTAGATTTTTATTCCTATTCTCTCTTTACTTAAGTTTATTTTTTCTAATTCCCTTAACCCATTTTATAAACTTGTTTAGTCAAAACATCTAGAATTAGACTTTTGGTTATGTTTTTTGGTTTATAACTAAATAATAATTCATATTCTTTTCTCTACAAAGTCTAAGCATTCATTTTATTTTCTAAGGTCTTCTAGATTTGTATTGAATCATAACTTATTCATGCGACGTTCCCATCATGACACACCTACTTGATCCAAGGGTGCCACTTGTCGTTGACTATTTTGGAAGTTGTTTGATGCTTGGAGTCAACACTTCACTTGCGACCTTGTGTGGGACTAAGGGCTTACTGAAGAATAATGAATATTCATTATTGTGAACCCCTAAGAAATCTTTGTGAGTGATTGTATCAGTCTGCCCTCGTGACAATCATGAACCTCTTGGAACAAGGTTGTCGGTAACCTTTAGTTCATGTCATGACGGGAGTGCTAGTAGGTTGTGACAGGGACATTGCCATGCCTCTCCCTCATCCATATGATATTTGTGTATGACCCCTCTACTCCATATGTGAGTCAGATTAGAAAGTGTCACCATGCCTTTATCCACTAAAAACGATAACATAAATAACTCATATAAATGAAATCCATAAATGAAATCATCATATAAAATATGTGTAATAAATCCAATACTCATAACAAAGTAAACAGTCCACTCCCTGACTCAATCCGGAGTCCAAGGAAGTTTGTCAATTCCATCAACATCCTCATCATGTCACATTTTTTGCACACTCAGGAAACCTCATCATAATACCTTTCAATGCTATACATCAATATAAATGACATATAAATTTTCAAAACCCCATCATAGCATCAACAAACAAACCAAAACTGATAATCATAATGTACCATGTTTTAATTGGATCACTTGCTCACAAGTGTCAAAGAATAATTCATGGTATAAAATGTGATCAATGGAACTGGATGTTACATACACCCCCTCTTGTTTTAAACTTCATCCCGAATATTGCACAATATAACAATGAAAGACAAAAAAAAATTGATATTAATCTATGTATAAAATATCAAAATAAATAACGAAATTGTTGACGCATCTCATATGCATCCTCCCAAGTAGTAGAATATGGACTATAAATGTCCCACTTTACCATGACCTGATCGAATGTTCGACGTCATAGATGACGATTGCGATGGTCCATTATGTGGGTTGGATCTGCTATGAGTGCACCCTCGTCAGATACCTACGATGAACTCAATTCAATAACATGTGATGAATCTGAAATATAATGATGCAAAATTGATACATGAAACAGATCGTGCATATGCCTCAAAGAATCGGGTAAGGCTAATCAGTAAGCCATGGGTCCTTTCTTTTCTACAACTTTGAAAGGTCCCATAAACCTAAGATAGTGTTTAGCACCCTTTCCAAACTTAATTGAATTCTTATGCAACTTCACTTACAAATACACTTTATCACCAACCTCATAGTTGTGGTCTATACAATGTACATCTGCATAAATATTTTGTCGGTCTTGTGCTTCTTTAATCCTTTTCCTTATGGATTGCATCCGATATTCCATTTCCTGAATCACTTATGGTCCCACCGGGACCCTATCCTCTAGTCGATCCCAACTCAGAGGTGTCTGACAATGTCTTCCGTAGAGAAACTCAAAAGGTGCCATTTTTATTGAAATCTGATAATTGTTGTTGTACGCAAATTCTACCAATGGTAAAAATTATTCCCAACATTTATGTTGATCCATCACATACATTCGAATCATATCCTCTATAATTTGATTCGTTCTTTCAATTTTTCCATCTATTTTAGGGTGATATGTTGTACTAAAATTGAATTGTGTTCCCAGTGCCTCTTGGAAACTACTTCAGAAACGTTCAATGAATATCATTCCTCTATCAGATATTATCTTCTTTGGTACACCATGCAATCTCACAATTTCGTTGACACACATTCTAGCTATGTCCGGTGCTTGATACGTCATATGAACTGGAATAAAATGCACACTCTTTGTCAAAGTGTCGACGACTACAAAAAAAGAATCATGTCTCATTGTCGTCAATGAAAATCCAACAATAAAATCCATTGATATGACTTCCCATTTTGATTCAGGAACCACATGTGGTTGTAATAATCATGTTGTATGTCTATGTTCATCCTTCACCTATTGACATTCAAGACATTTCGCCACATATTTAACTATATCCAATTTCATACGTTTCTAGAAGAATAATGTTTTAAGATCTACCTTCATCTTCATGACTCCAGGGTGATCCATATATACTACTAGATGAGCTTCACTCAAAATTAAGTTTCTCATTTAGTCATTTGGTGGTACATAAATTCTTCCATTATATCTTAAAATTCCATCACTATCCAAAGAATAACCCTCATATCTAGGTATCAACATGGTGTCAGGTCCAATATTATCTTTTACTTCCTTGTACCAACCATCATCAATCCATAACACTAAAATATTTTCTCAAAGATTCATCTTTAGTGGTATTACTGAGAAAATGCAAGGTCTCTGACTCAACACATCTGCTACTATATAAATTGTTCCCCTAATATAAGTGATCTCAAAATCATACCCAACGTCTTTGTTGCGCGTTCAAGGCACTCTAGGTAAAAATATGTTGCAAACCACTATGATCAGTTTTCAACTCAAATTTCCATCCAATAAAGTAATGTCTCCAAACTTGCAAGTCGTAAACAATCGCTAATAATTCCAAATCATGTGTTGTGTAATTCTCTTCATTCCTTCTTAGTTTCCTTGAAATATATGCGATAACTAAACCTTATTGCATTAGTACTCCACCCAATACTTCCTTGGTTGCGTCCGTGCATACCAAGAATTCATTGTCTATATCTAGAACCTTCAATATATGCGTTTTTGTTAATAATTATTTAATCTTTTAAAATATTTCAGCACATTTCTCTTACCATACAAATTTCTTATTCTTCTTCTGCAATTCTGTAATTGGATTTTCTATTGTTGAAAACCCTTTCAACAAAGTGTTGATAGTAACCTACTAAGCCCATAAAACTACGTAACATTTGTACGTTCGTTGATGATGGTCATTCCATGATAGCCCCTACCTTCACTGGATCCACAACGATACCTTCTCCGGAAATAATGTGTCCGAAATAGTGAATCTTTTTTTGGTAAAAAGAACACTTTGACAACTTTTTGTACAACTTGTTTTCCCTTAAACACTGAAAAACTAATCTCAGATGCTCATCATTCTCTTTTTTTGTCAGAGTAAATTAGTATATCATCAACAAATACCTATACAAACTTGTCCAAGTACTCGCAGAATACCCCATTCATTAAACTCATGAAAACACTAGGGGATTTTTTCAATCCAAATGGTAATACAGTAAATTCATAATGTCTGAATCTTGTTTTAAACTTTGTTTTAGGAACGTCTAACTCTTTGATTCGTAATTGATAGTACCCTGATCTCAAATCAATCTTTGAAAAAACTCTCTCTCCCTTCATTTGATCAAATAAATCATAAATTCTTAGTAATGGGTATTGGTTCTTGATCATGGATTTGTTTAATTGATGATAGTCAATGCAAAGCCTCCATGATATGTCCTTCTTTCTTACAAAAATTACTGGTGCACCCCATAGTGTTACACTTGGACGTATAAGTCCAAAGTCTAATAAATCCTTCAATTGCATATTTAATTCTTGTGATTCTGGTGCCGACATATGATATGGTGTTCTTACAATCGGTTATGTTCCATGTTTTAAATCTATAGTAAATTTCTATTCTCTATTTGGCGGTAAACCCGGTAGGTCTTCAGGATAAACATCGGCAAAATCCGATACTATTGGAAAGTCTTCCAATATTTTTGCGTCACCTTTTTCATTGAGCGCTAATATGGCATACAAATTACATCCCTTCCACATACTTTTCTTCAATTGCAAGGAAGAAAAAAATCTTAGCGATACTCCTTGGTTTCTTCCTACAATTACTCTACTCTATCCCAAATCATCAATTAAGATTAATATCTTCGTCTTCCAATTAATTATTACATCATGCGATTTCAACCAATCCATTCCAATTACAATGTCATAGGATCCTCAATTTGTGACATAAAGGTTTACATTTTCAATGAAATCACCCAAGTTACTGTTATAATCCTTAAACTTTCCTCCGATCTTTTTCTTGGAACTAGATGCTATTTCTACATATCTAAACTCATCTTGTTCGACTTCTTTCACCTTAATTATTTTAAGCATAACACTATATGTAAAACTCTCATTATCTCTTGGATCTATCAAAACACTAAACTGTTGATCTTATATCATACTTGAAGTCTCGAGCACTGTGGACTGATGCTCATCTGGATGGTTATTCATTGCTGCATGAATCCTACGGACCTTGCCCAAATATACCATTGTTGTCTTTCATGTTGATTTGAAAAATATTTCCTTCTCAATAGGACAATCTCTCTGATAGTGTGGATATCCAAAAATACAACATCTATTGTGAGAGTCGGTGCTCCTAGTTCCAGAAGAATTGTAGAATCTTTGTCCCCACAGAGCCTTATAAAACACAAGTTAAAAAAAAACTAGCGAGTAGATAAATGTTATTCTATACAAATTAATCTTCAACATTTAACTAGCAGAAATTAAGTTTATTAACATCATGAAAATAAATTACATAACCATCACATAACACAACATAATCACTAAAATACATACCTCTGTCTGATGCTAATTCTCCAAACTTTATCTGTCCTTATTGTTGCTCTACCCAAACTCTGCCCAAAACGGAATCTTCCTCCCTACCAGCTAGGAACAGAGCCTGTCCGGCTCCCTAGCTCCAGGATTCTGTGAGGATTCCTGGCCCCCGAGCCCAAAACTCCCAGCAACCTGGTGCACCCCTGTAACAGTCCACCCAAACTCCAGACCAAACCAGAAAATACCAAACAAAAAATACAGTCCTTCCCTCTCAATAATGCTTCCTCTCCCCAAAATTTCATAATCATCTCCCGAAGGCCTCTTCCCCCTCATATCCTCTTCCTATTCACCACCTCCTACCTTCCTTTAATGGAACCCACCTTATCCCTCCATTTAATACCTTATCCCTCCATTCATTACCCTATCCCTCCATTCAATACCTTATCCCCTGCCTACGTAAAGTTTTATAATAATGAATTAAAAGTTATTAAGTATTTAATTCTTTATGCTAAACATTAAATGTGTTAATCAATCAATTAACTAATTAATCAACATATATTAAACAATAAGTAATTACTTAATTAATATTATTAATAAATAATCATTATTTAACTAATACAAATTAGGACAGTTAATTATTTAATTAATTATACTTGGTAAATATTAACCAATCATTTAGCTAGGGTTGTTACATACACCCAACCTTCAGGAAACTTCATCTCAAAGTTAAAGTATTTTATGATACATGGGAAAAGAAACGTGATTCACACATTCCTAACAAATAACCGACATTATTATTAAGTAAGCCAAGAAACTCATACATACTAGTGTAGATGCGCAAGAAATGCATGTGTAGCTAGTACATACAAGTCTCGTTCATGTACTAATATCAATAACTATCATTTCTATAGTATTTTCCATATGCATCCAATCCATTCAACAAGACTATTTATTTTATAAAAGAATAAACCAATCAAATGTTTGTGAAATACTTTAATTACAATTATCTAGCTCAATAAAGTTATTTAGACAATTGTAGTTTAGTTACATAATTATGAATATTCATATATATATGCATTTTCTTTTCAGAAGGAAAACAATAAGTTCCAACATAAGACAGATCTTCATACACTCAACTATTTCTACTCATCCTTCCTCCCTAACTTACTTCCATCTTCCATTCCTATCCTTCCTCTGCTGGACTATCTTGGAGTATCAACTGTATTGACCTAACTCCAAATAGAACCCATAAGCGGAAGTATCACTACCTTGACCAAGCTTCCCCAACAAGCAACTGGTAGTCATCATCACACGTCTAGGGGAGCATGAGCGAACATCGTCCTTCCATGACTTCAAGTTTTGGAGGATACATGGTGGGAAATGCCTCCACCCCTCCTAACATAACTAGGGTCCAGACCCTACAATGGAATATATAGTGGCACCGTGTTGCTGGGATTTTTGTCATCGTCTATTCAGTTTTGGGCAGTCTCACCATCTGAACTCCTGCACTGGTCCAGATATCATAGAAATGCATCCAAACCAATATAATTTCACATACAAAGATTCATACCATATTGTTTCTCGATCAGTGGTCATGACATCCATTTTCATCATCATTATGCCTTGGCTATTTCATAGCCCATAACCTAGAGATTAGTCTGTAACACAAACTCATACATTTCTATGCATTATCATCATATAATTTCATACAACCATAATTTCAATTCGGTATCTGCATACCAACAACTTTAACATCAAAGTTTTCAAGTTAGAAATAGATCTCATAATATTCCATATTCCAATTAACAACGCCTATTCATAAAATTATCATTTACAAAACAGATTGCATCATATCCAACATCATTCTAATAGCACTTAAAACTTCATAGGATTCTCATTCACAAAATATGTCGCATCATATCCATCATCATCAATAACAATTAGACATTCATAGAATTTACATTCACATAGTAGATTGCATCATATCCATCATCATCAATAATATTTAAGCATTCATAAAATTTACATTCTCACAATATATCACATCATATCCATCATTATCCAAATACATTTAAACATTCATAAAATTTATACGTCTTAAAAGTTAAAGTGTATCATTTAATAGTTTCACTTGTGAATAGAAAATAAAAGTGTATAGGCCTCAGGTAATCATGGTTGTCTAATTCAAAAGGTGGTGTTACATACACCCAACCTTCGAGAAACATATTCTCGAGGTGGTCAAAAAAGTGAGGGATAATCTCGTCGTAGTGTCTCGGCGTCCTCCCAAGTAGCAAATCTTGGACTATACTTGTCCCATTGGACCTTAACTTGGTCTACCAGACGGTTCCTGAGTTGTCAAACTCTACGGTCCAATATGTGTAACGGTTCTACCATGAGGGTTCCCACGTACGCTACCTACAATTCCTTCCAATTTAGTTTATGTGATTCATCAGAAACATAATGACGTAGAACAAATACATGAAAAACATTATGAGTTTTATGCAAGTGGGGTGGCAGTATGAGACGATAGGCAACGGGTCCAATTTTCTCTTGGATTCTGAACAATCATATAAATCGAGGTGATAACTTTGTCCCCTTCCTGAACCGTATGGTACTCTTATTAGGCTTGATATGAATGAAAACCTGGTCTCCCACTTCATAAATTTTCTCGGTCCTGTTTGCATCCGCATAACTTTTCTGGCTATCCCATGCTTCCTTTAGTCTCTGCCTAATCTGAATCACCTATTCCTCCATCTCTTGAATCAATGATGGACCAACTGTTACTTGGTCTTCTAATCTATCCCAACTCAACGACGTTATACATGGCCTTCCTTACAGAGCTTCATAGGGTGGCATTCTGATGGAGCTATGAAAACTGTTATTGTAGGCAAACTCTACCAAAGGTAGGTACTTCTCCCAATGGGTTTGATTATCCATGACGTACATCATAAGCATGTCTTCCATGACCTGATTTACTCTCTCAGATTTCCCATCTATTTTAGGATGATAAGTTGTTCTTAAGTTCAACTGAGTCCCCTACACTGACTTCAAACTTGTCCAAAACCTAGAAGTGAATCTGGAGTCCCTATCTGAAATGATCTTCTTAGGTATCCCATGAAAATAGATAAACTCACTTACAAACACACGTGCCACATCAGTGACATCGTAAGTGTCTCTAACCGGAATAAAATTAGCACTCTTGGTTAGCTTATCAACTATCACAAGGATGGCATCGTGTCTATGAGATGTGAGCGGAAACCCCACCAAAAAATCCATAGAGATGACTTCCCACTTGGACATAGGAACATCATGTGGTTGTAGGAGGCTTGTCGGATGATGGTGGTCGGCTTTCACTTGTTGACACTCTAGGAATTTGGGGACGAAATGGACTACATTGTGCTTCATGCCTACCTAGAAGAAAAGCTTCCTCATGTTTGCGTACATCTTCTTCACACTCGGATGTGCACAATAAAGTTCTCTATGGGCTTCCTTCAATATGATGCTTCGAATATCCCCATCTTCAGGGATGTACATCCATCCTTGATATCTTATAGTTCGTCTGCTTCTAGACTATATCATTCATACTTTGGATCTAATTGCCTCCCACTCTAGAGGTTTGAAGTAACCTTTAAATACCAACTGTCTCCTTGGAGTTGCATCAACACATGTTCCCTCAGATTGACCATTAAAGGTACCAAGGAGAAGACACGTGGTCTCCTACTCAAGGCATATGCGACCACATTTTCCTTTCCCTTAATGTATTAAATACCAAAATCATACTCACTCATAAACTCACTCCATCACCTTTGTCTGGCATTCAGATCCCTTTGAGTGAAGAGATGTTTTAAACTTTGATGGTTTGTTTTGAACTCAAAGTTTCTCCCTACAAGATAGTGCTTCCAAAGTTTCAGAGCTAGCATTACAGCTGCCAACTCTAAATCATGAGTAGTGTAAAGCTCTTCATGTTTCTTCAACTTCCTTGACGCATAATATATGACTCCCCCATCTTGCATTAGCACAACCCCCAACCCTTGCTTCAAGGCATCCGTGCAAACTGTGAAGTCCTTTTCCATATCCGACACTCGTAGAATTGGCGCACTAGTTAGTAACCTCTTAATCTTGATGAATGCACTATCACATTCTTCTGTCCATTCATACCTGACCCCCTTGTGTTGCAAAGTGGTGATGGGTTTTTCTATTTTAGAGAATCCTTCCACAAATCTCTGATAATAACCTACTAGCCCCATGAAGCTTCTCACCTCATGGGCATTTTCTGGCACTAGCCACTCCATAATGGCCTTTACCTTTTCTGGGTCCACAGAGATTTCTTCACTGAAAATGATATGACCTAAATAGTGGATCTCTTTCTGGAAGAAGGAACACTTCGAAAACTTCCCATACAATTTGTTCTCTTTAAGGCAGGACAACACCACTCACAAGTGTTCCTCATGTTCTCTTTCATTCTTGGAATAGATGAGGATGTCATCTAGAAAGACTTGTACAAAATGGTCTAAGTACTTCCGGAATACGCCATTCATGAGGCTCATGAATACTGCTAGCACATTGGTCAATCCGAAAGGTACTGCGACAAACTCGTAATGTCCAAACCGGGTTCGAAAAGCAGTTTTAGGAATATCGCCTTCCTTAATCCTTAACTGGTGATAGCCTAATCACAAATCGATCTTTGAGAATACCGCTGCTCCTTTCATCTGATCGAAGTGGTCATCTATTCGCGACATTGGTTACCTATTTTTCACTGTAGAATGGTTCAAGTCCCTGTAATCTATACACAATCATAAGGAACCATCCTTCTTCTTCACAAAAATTACTGGTGCACCCCAAGGTGAGACACTGGGCCTTAATATCCCTAAGTCCAGTAACTCTTTCAACTACATTTGCAACTCACAAAGTTCCGACGCTGTCATCCGATACAAAGTCTTGGAAATTGGTTCTGCGCCAGGTTTTAGCTCAATAGTAAAATCAAGCTCCCTCTCAGGAGGTAACCCTGGCAACTCATTCGGAAAAACATCCTTAAATTCTGACAATACCGGGTACTGATCCAAGGAGGGTCCCTCCCTTTCGTTCACTGCTTTCACTACATATAGTCGACACCCTTGCCTCAAGCATCGCTTAACCTTCATAGTTGAGATAAAGCGTAATGAAACCTTTATCTGTACACCCTGGATCTATATTGGTCTTCCTTCATCATCGACACAAAGCACCCTTTTTGTGAAACAATCTACCAAAGCTCAATGAGCTTCTAACCAATCCATTCCAATGATTAGGTCATACACCCCAAGAGCAGTAACGTAAACTTTCAACCTAGTAGGACACACTCCTAGGTCTACTATACAATTATCAACACTAGGTCCTACAACTTGCTTTTCCCCCGAAGCCATATCGACTTGTTTAAATTCATCGTGCTCATAGATTGCCAACCCACTCTTTTCTAATGCAGATGGTGAAACGAAACTATCTGTAGCACTAGAATCAAACAAAATTTTAACATTGATATGATTTAGCGTACCTGATGACTCCACCACCGTGCATTGATGTTCAACGGCAATTATTAACCGTTGCGTAAATCTGGTGGCTACTACTTTCTCTTCCCATCAAGGTCTTTCCTTCTCTATGCACAAATCCTGATTATAACTCCGGGCAGTCACGTTGGTAATGGGGTCCTCCACAACCCCAACAAGTAACACAGGATTGAACCTACGCACTGTTATGTGACTGTCTCTAAAATGAGTTCCTTCCCCTGGAACCCCTGCCCCTACTAGTTGCTCCCTGTGATGGTTGTGGACCTATCTGTGTCATTGGTGATGAGTGAGATGTTGCACTTGCTGCCATTGAAATTCCTGCGGCTACTGTCCTTGGTGCGACTCTATTACCATATGGGGGTGGCCTTGAGCCCCCTCCCTTGGGAAATGTCCTAGGGGCCTTCCCCACGAATCCAGGACGATGTGGAAAGGTTGGTCTCGTACCTCCGTTTAAGTTCATGTGTTCCTCCGCATAACGTACATTTTCCACAGCTTCTGCTACTGAAGACGGTTTCCACATCTGCACCATAGCCCTTATCTTAGGGTTTAACCCATAGACAAAGCATTATGCCTGTCGTTGGTCATTATCCATAAATGAAACATATTTGACCAATTCCATAAACATAATCTCATATTCTTCTATGGTTTTGTTTCCCTGTACTAGAGCATGAAACACTCTTACTTGTTGTTCCTCATAGTAAGCTGGCAGATATTTCCTCTGGAACCTCTCCTCGAAAAGTTCCCAATATACGATGTCCGGGGTAAGATGCAGTTGCCTTTCTAGGTTGCCCCACTAGTTTAAGGCACTATCTCTCAACTGAAAAATTTCTATCTTTTCCTTTGAGGTGGACGCATAGTCCCTTAAGGAAAAACACCTTGTCATGCCTTCCAACCATGCCTCGGCACGTTCATTGGCATGACCCCCGACAAACTCCGGAAGTTTGATCTTCTGCAGTTCTCTAGTGATGTCTTCGGGTGGAGGTCCTCCCCCTGAATCCCTCGATGCTTCTGGATTACCCATTCTAGATGGTGGAGGCTCCACTTTGATCCCTGTTGGTTGATGCCCCTTTAAAGTCTCATTTATGGCCTCCAAAGAGCACATTATGAGAGCTAGTTCAGGCGATGGTGGTGGCGGCGCTGGCGGTCCCTGCGACAATGCCCCTCTGCCTCGATTTCCTCGATTCCTAACCATCTTGTATGATTTAACCTACATCAACCAAAGTTGTCAGGGTGAATTCAAGGACATTTCACATTTGCGCAACTTAAACTAGAAAACAGGGTTAGGCGTAAGTTTTTTTACTTGTCTATAAACATACGTTACTCTCTTTAGGGGAAGTGGCTAGGTTAGGGTTAAGCATCTAAACTTGGTGTCACTGCCTAAGAAAACTATTGACTCCCTCGCCCGGTAGCTATGCTAGATTTGCACCATACTCACCAATTTCTCTAACTTACCTGCCTAGTGCGCATGAAGCCCCCTCCAGCTTATCCTGGTCTAAGTCCTTATACTTTTCATTTACAACTAATTAAGGTGACTTCCAACCTAATGTTGATGAAATGAGCCTAAGGCTATCCTTCGATGCTTGACTCGTGGGCTTCCTTGGCGCCTTGTACATATGCGTTGAATTGTGTGACTCGGTGGCTGCAGGTGCGAGTCTTGAGGATTGTAGAGTGGCCTTTGGGCATTGGAGCTTAGCTCTTGTGCATTGTGGTTATGTATTGTTTCTGGAATTGTGGTCATATGATGTAGTGAGTCTGAGGCTATGCATTGAATCTTGGTGCTTGTGCGCTAGGATTTGGTTCTTAGCTCGTGGACTTGGAGATTGGGCCTTGAGCGCAATACTTTTAATTTTTCTTATTAAGTTAATCACCTTAGTTTTAAACCTTAATCACCTTAGTTTTTAAACCTTAAAAACCTCTATTTAAATCCTTAATTTAAAACATATATAATAACTTAATCCTTTAATTTTAAAAATATATCTTTTAAATTACTATTAAATTAGATCATATAATTTAACTCAAACCTTTAATTTTAAATCTTTAATTGAATATATATATATATATATATATATATATAGTAATTTAAATATATATTTAATTAATTTAAATATTTACCATAATTAAAGCAATGGTAACTAATAAATTAATTTTAATTAATTATTATATTTTTTTTTGTTAGTTAAAATAAAATAAAACAAATTACAAATCATTAAAAAAAATTTAAAACGATAATTTTTTTTTTAAATTGAAATGGGAATCGTGGGTCCTCACATGAGGCCCACGTACCCCCTCCCTCTTCTCCTGTTTGTTCAACATTTAATTAAATAATGGATGAGAACAACTATAAAAACCCTAATAAACCCTAATTGCCAATGTTTTCCCCACTCTAGCCACTCCGC
>ML831003.1:83976-114233 GCA_009831015.1 Picea engelmannii | reverse complement strand
GTCACTTTGCCCACTTTCCTTATTTTAGGGTTAACCCACTTCTAATTTCCCCATTAAATTTATTATTTAAATAATTTATTTTGTATTCACTTTGAATTATAGTACACTCATCAATTCACTTTATTATTTTCCTTCTAAAATCTCTTAAACCACTTTGATTACTTTGACCTTTTGGGGCTTCTAGATGACATAAGAGGGTCCTCCAACTTTGTAAGGCCATAACTCTCATACTGTGAGGACTTATGTGATGTTCCACATAACACCAAATATGGAATGACATGTAAGATCCATATAGAATAGTATTACCTGCAAATATATCAAAACTCATACCATTATCCATCAAACAAACTTGGTTCCATTACCCAAACCTGGGTTCTCCAACTTCTCATGGCCATAAATCTCTAACCGTGAGGAGTTATGTAACGTTCCACATACCATCGGAAATGGAATGAAAAGAAATATCCATTTAGAATAGTTTCAATGAAAAATTCACTAACATTCATCGCATTATTCCACAAATAAGCATGGGTTCTCTAACCATACTTCTAGAATAACTCAATCCACAAAGCGTCTTCCCCTGAGGGCTTTCACCATAAGGGGACCACTTTGGAGTTAATCCATTTCTACTTATTATCAACCATGACAAGAAAATAACAAGTAATATTTACCCCAAAAAATCTTGGGTCCATTACCCAACCTTTATACTACAGGGCTTTCTTCAAGGGTTGACATCAATGGCAACCAACCTTAATCAACAATCTCCCCCTTTGGCATTGATGGAAACACTCTTATGAAATACTGAAATCATATCACTCATGCTCCCCCCGAAACCATGCATCTGTCCTCTACATCTAATAACTCTCTCCCCCTTTGTCATCAATGGAAAATGTATCTTTCCATCCGAGGTTGCTCCCCCTGACTGAACTATCTTCTTATGGTGCTTTCTCGTGTACATCTAAGACATATAATATAAACATTCAAAAGAATTCATTTTGGAGTAGAAACAACTCTGAGTCTCTGGCGAAGATAATCAAAGGCTTACCATGGAAATGGTTTTGTAAAGATGTTTTCCACTTGTTCTTTTGTGCCCACATACTCAACTCTGATGTTCTTTTCTGCAACCTGTTACCGTAAAAAGTGATACTTGATTGGAATGTTCTTCGTCTTGGAGTGCATCACCGGATTCTTTGAGATACTGATGGCACTTGTATTATAACAATAGATTGGAATGGGCTCATCATACTCAACCTGTATATCTGTCAGATTTTTTTTCATCCAAAGAACCTGTGTACAACATGATGCTACTGCAATGTAATCTGCCTCGGTTGTAGATAAGGATATTGATGATTGTTTCTTTCTTAGCCATGATACTAAACACTCACCCAAGTATAATGTTTCTCCATTGGTGCTTCATCGGTCATCAATACAACCTACCCAAACTGCATCTGTGTAGGAAAGAAGTGATAGATCCTTTCCTTTTGGATACCATAATCCAAACTCTCTTGTTCCTTTGAGATATCTAAAAATCTTATTCACTGCTAATACATGTGATTCCTTTGGTGTTGCTTGAAATCCTTCCAATTGTCCAACTGTCTGCATTACATTTGGTCTGGATGTTGTCACATATAGTAGGTTACCAATCATTGACCTATATTTCCTCTAAACTGTAGACTTTAAATCATCATCTTTGCTCAACTTGCAACTAGTTTGCATGGGAGTGACAATTGGTTTGCAATATTCCATACCGAACCTTTTTAGCATTTCTATGATATACTTGGTTTGAGAAATAAAAATTCCTTGGTTTATTTGGCGTATCTGAAGTCCCAAAAAGAAGGATAGTTCTCCAAGTAACAACATTTCAAATTCATTTTGCATATCTTTTGCAAATTTATGGCTTAACCTATCATCATCACTACCAAATATAATATCATCAACATAAACTTCGATTAATAAAATGTTACCTTGACTTACCTTGATGTAGAGGTTGTTGTCTGCACTTCCTTTTCTAAACTCTGTCTACTGTTGATACTTATCCAGTCTAGAGTACCATTCTCTAGGAGCCTATTTTAGACCATACAAGGTCTTCTGTAATTTACACACATAATCTTCATTTTCTGACAATTGAAATCCTTCTGGTTGTTCAATGTAGACTTGTTCTTCAAGTTCCCCATTTAGAAAAGATGATTTTACATCCATTTGATACATTTTAATATTTTTGGAGCATGCATAAGCTAAAAGAAAACAGATTTCTTCCATTCTAGCAACTGGGGCAAATGTCTCTTCAAAGTCGATTCCTTCAACCTGTGCATATCCTTTACATACCAATCTAGATTTTTTCCTTGTAACATATGCATCTTCATTCAAGTTATTCCTGAAGACCCACTTTGTGCCGATCACATTATTATTCTTTGGTCTTAGAACTAGTTCCCAAGTGTCATTTTTCTCTATTTGATCCAATTCTTCATCCATGGCCTTATTCTAAGATTCATCCTTGTTGGATTCTTCAAAACAGTTTGGTTCAATTGTAGATAAGTGTTCTAGGTGTGTTTGATCTGGTGAACAAAATCTTCTTCTAGTCTCAACTCTTGCATCTTTGTTTCTGATAATCTAATCTGAAGGATGATTCTTCTATACCCGTTTATTGGGTGTCTTTGGAGACACTTGTTGAACTTGCTCTTCTGCTTTTGTCATATTCTCTTTATATTCCTCTTCTACTTTTTTTTAATCTTCTGCTTCTTCTTCTAAGGGTTGTTTCATTGATTCATTTTCTTCCTTTGATTATGGTCTGTCTATTTCATCAATTGTTACATTGATGCTTTCCACAAATTTGTTCAATCTTAGATTGTAACACTTGTATGATTTCCTTGTACTTGAGTAATGAAAAAGTACTCATTTGTCCACACGAGATTTAAACTTTCCCATTCCGCCATCTTCTCTTTTGATATAGCATTTTCTTCAAAAAACTCTTAAGTGCTTTACATTTGCTGGTCTTCATTTCCATAGTTCGTAAGGAGTTTTGTGATTGTTGTTTATGAGAATTACTCTGTTTTGAATATGAAATGTTGTATGCACTGCCTGTTTCCAAAAATATCTGTCAATTTCAAATCCATTAACATTGTTCGAGCTATTTCCTGTACTGTCATGTTCTTTCTTTCGACAACTCCATTTTGTTGAGGTGTCCTAGCAACGAAGAATTGCCTTTTTATTCCATGATTATTGTATTAGTCCATAAATTCATTTGAGGTGAAATCTCCTCCATTATCAGATCTCAAGCATTTGATTTTTGAATCCATTTCATTTTCAACCATTTCCTTGTAGATCTTGAAGTTTTCAAAAGATTCTGACTTATTCTTGAGAAAGAAAACTGCAGTCATTCTTATATAATCATCAACTAATAACATGAAGTATTTCTCACCTTTTAAGACCTTTCTTTTAGTTGATCCAAATAGACCAGTATGCACAATTTGCAATGGTCTTGTCATTGAATATTCCTTTGATTTAAACTTGGTCTTTGTTTGTTTTTTTTGTTGGCAATGCTTGCATAAAGTGTTGGTTGGTTTCATGATCTGGGGCATTTCTCTTACTGCTTATGTTTTGCTAACTTTGATAAGGTTATCAAAATGTATGTGCCCTATTATTCTATGCCATAGTCAACTTTCATCTTCCTTTCCTAGACAACACTTTTCATTTCCAATTTCACTTAACACATATATGTTGCTTGAAGTTCTTGCATCTATATCGACTAATTTCCTTGAACATTCTTTTCTTATCTCACACTTTTGTGAATCGAAAGTACCTTTATGAACTTGGTCATACATTTGACTCACACTTAGAAGATTATGTTTCATATGTTCTACTAGTAGAACATTTTCTGACTTTTCATTCTTGTTCCCAATTCAGACTGTGCCTTTTCTAATGATTTTGGGTAAATCATCATTTCCGAAGGAGACTGATCCATCTCTTTCCTTTAGTAATGTAAGAAAATTTTCTCTATCCCCTGTCATGTGTTTTGAACATCCACTGTCAACATAACAACCACATTTCTTCTACTTAGCTGTTAGAGAAATTATGCATTCTTCATTGCTATACTGACCTTGCTTTCTTATCCATGTCATTTTCTGAGGTTCATGTCTGTGACTTTTTCTATTTTGTTGAGGTTATTTAGGAAGGAATTTCATTAGGAAATCTTTGGACACATGTCCAAAATTGTTATATTTGTAACATTCCACTTCAGTGCTCAAAGATTCAAACATGTTGTAACTTGTTCTCTGTGTTCCACTAGGTCTTCTTGAATAACCCCTTTGTGTATGACTCTAAAAGTTGTTATTGTTCCTGTTGTTAGCTCTACAATTCACAACTTTATGTCCAAAATTATTACATGCATAATATAAACCAAAAAATATAGTTTGATACCTGGGAGTTGAATATCTTCTAAAAGAAGGTGCTCTTATGAATCCTTCTTCTTCTTGAGACCTATCAATCTATTGTTGATTCTGAAATCTTAATCTTCTTGGTGGAGGAGTGTCCCTGTAATCTTCCTTGTATATCTTCTTATCCCCTTTGATTGTTTCTGCATAACTTTTTGGATATGTTTCTTGCTTTGTTGTTTTTGAGCTTGATCCGTTTTCTGTCTGATTGTATCCAATTCCGGACTTGTCAAGATGAGATTTTTGACTACTGATAATGTCATCCAGAAATTTTGAGATATTCTACATATTTTTCTTTTGAATATCGTTTCTTAGTGTGACAATCTCTGCTTCCAAGTTTCCAATGATCCCGTCCTTTTTTTCTAGCTTTTCTTTGAGTGCTTCATCAATTCTTTTATATTCTTCTATTTGAACCTTCAATTTTGTGATCATTTGTTCTAGTTCTCGAGTATCATTTTTCTTGTCTAGTTCTTCTTGTAGTTTCTTTTTTTTATTCTTTTCTCTTCTGATAACTTCTATGGCACATATTAATTCTTCTTGATAGTCAACTTATGCTTATTCAATTTCTTCTTCGACTTCTTCATATACTTCTTGGGAGTCTTCTTTGTCAGAGTATTTTACTTCCATGAATATAACTCTTCCTATCTCACTGTCACTGACTTCATCTTTATCTGATGATGAGATGTCTTCTTTGGTGCATATGATTTTCTTGAAAACTTTCTTTGTAGTTATTTTTCCTTTATATGTGTGTTTTCCTTTAGAGTAACCTTCATCATTTCTCTTTTTCTTATGAGGATATTTGTTAGCAAAATGACCAATACCATCACAATTAAAACAAATTAAAGGAAGCTTACCTCTATACCTACTGTCGGTTCCCTTGTTCAGTCTTTTGACGAAGTTGGCCACTTCTTCATCATCTTCTGAGACGTCACTACTGCTTCTATATTCTTCTTATTCCTTTTTCTTTTTCTTGGATCTTTTGGATGCTTTGAAGACTGCTTCTTTTACATTTGGATTTTTTTGTTCAGTTCTCATTTCATATGCTGTGAGGATTCCATGTAGTTCATCCATTCTTATTGTGTTTAGATCTGATCTTTCTTCTAGTGCTAGTATCTTAGGGTTAAATATCATAGGAGGATAGCTTGGTACCTTTTGAACAATTACAGATTCTTCGATTTCTTCTCCCAATCCTATGATTGCATTCAATGTTTCATCGACTCGTAAGAAGTAGGTTGCAATATTCTCATATTCCTTCATTTTTATTTGTTTGAACTGACCTCTGTAAGTTTGAATCTTTGTTGCTTTGACTTTTGTATCTCCTTAATAAATATTTCGAAGCTTTTCCCAAATCACTTTAGTGGATTTACAATGTGCAACTTTGGTGAATACCGTATCACCGAGACCATTCAAAAGTTCATTTTGGCTTTGAAATTATTCTCACCGAGTTTCACTGCTTTGTCATTTGTTGGTGGAACTGTTGGTGCTATGTATCCATCTACAATTGATTTCCAAACTTGAAATCCCTGTGTCTGTATATATGTCTTCATCCTTATGCTCCAAAAAACATACTTTTCTCCATCAAATTGTGGTATTCCATTTTTATGCAAGTTGGTACTCTCCATGACCTACCTTTTAGTGGTTAAACTGATTTCTGAAGGAACTTGCTCTGATACCAATTGTTGGATTACTGAGAGGGGGGGTGAATCAGTAATAGCGTAATTATAATCCTTTTTCTTCAAATAATCCAAGTGTTATATCAATGTAGAATTATTATCCAATAATGAGAAATAAGAAATGAACAATCACACACATACACAGTACACCAGTTTTTTACGTGGAAACCCAAATTGAGAGAAAATCATGGAATGTTTTTTCTTATATGTCTTGAAGAATTACATTCATTGGAAGCACCAACTTCCTTTGTTTTTTAGCTGCAACTAGAAGGAGGCTCTGACCCCCTAGTTTCTCAGGCTACAACCTGAGGGAAGCTCTAGCTCTCCAATTATCTGGCTACAACTAGAAGGAGGATACAACCCCCTATGTTCTCTGGCTACAACTGCAATTTGGCTACAACCAATTTTCCTTTCCCCGTTCAACCACCTTGAAGTAGAAGTGGAATGATGGAACCACTTTCACACTAGAACCACTGTCACATTATCACTGTGAGATATACCACTATAAACTTGTACCAATAAACCTGAACCATGCATCAAACATGCATCAACCTGTACCTCAACTTGTAATCAACATATACCATAAACAAGTGCATCAACCTTGCACCAACTTGTACCATAAACAAGTGCATCAACCATGCACCATCTTGTACCAAACAATCTGTAATCAACCTGTACCATAAAAAAGTGCAACCAACCATGCACCAAGTATGTACCAATCATGTGTCAACTAATCATCAACTATGACTAATCAATATGTACCAACATCATCAACTATACACCTCATGGATGTGCCAACTCATCAACTACTTGTCTCAACCATGTACTCAACTTGTACCTCAACCAAAATCCCTTATCAATTTCATCATCCAAATATGATTTATAACTCTGTAATAGACCTGGTGTATATTATCACATACCTGCAAACCTTCCTTAACTTTAAACAACAAGATACTATCATTTACATCAAACTTTTTTTTAGTCTCACATGACTAGTTTTGGATTAGTCAACAACCCTAACTTGAAATAATCATAACTTTGTACCTGTAATGAATAAAGATTTGAAACTGATACACAATTTTCTTCGGTGTGTTTTGTGAAATTATTCTAGGTGTCACTACTTGGAACCTCTCAGGAAAGTAGTTATAGAACAAATGACATACCTTGTTGAATTCTGGCTTATTCTAGAAAGTGACCTTGCAGAGCGTGCCCCGCATGGAATGTTTGTTGAATCGATATGAAACTATTACAAAACATACTAAAGACTATACTATAACAAACACATTTGGTCTTACATAATTTGGATCTATTAGGAATAAGTTATAACATTTTTATCCGAAACACATGTTTTTGACTAGTTTCAGGACTAGCCACAAACCCTATTTTTCACGGAGTGTAAGTCCAAAAATACAACAACCCACAAGCTGAATTTTTTTATCATGGATACTTTGATATGTTTCCTTAATGGAATATAAATTTCACCATCTGAATCATTCTATACAAACATTTATTGCGAAAATGGTGAGATGACCTGTAAATAACATACCTTAGAAAACATCATGAAAATAATTTATCCTTCCTTGAATTCATGCCTTCTTTTTTTCACCTTCCCTCAGAAATTCGACTTAGATATCCTTTGGTTATCTCATACACCTATAGGTATTCAATATTCTCAAGTGTATCTAAAATGAGAGAGCCTTGCCTCTTATTTATACTCTCCAATTAGCTTCCTTAAAAACATTTTCTAGGTCACTTTGCCCACTTTCCTTATTTTAGGGTTAACCCACTTCTAATATCTCCATTAAATTTATTATTTAAATAATTTCTTTTGTATTCACTTTGAATTATAGTACTCTCATCAATTCACTTTATTATTTACCTTCTAAAATCTCTTAAACCACTTTGATTGCTTTGACCTTTTGGGGCTTCTAGATGACATAAGAGGCTCCTCCAACTTCGTAAGGCCATAACCGTCAAACCGTGAGGAGTTATGTGACATTCCACATACCAACCTAAATGGAATGACATGTACCATCCATATAGAATAATATTTCCTAAAAATATATTAAAATGCATACCATTATCCATCAAACAAACTTGGGTCCATTACCCAAACCTGGGTTCTCCAACTTCTCATGGCCATAACTCTCTAACCATGAGGAGTTATGTGACATTCCACATACCACCGGAAATAGAATGACAAGAACTATTAATATATGATAGTTTAAATGAAAAATCCACTGACCTTCATATCATTATTCCACAAATAAGCATGGATTCTCTAACCATACTTCTAGGATAACTCAATCCGCAAAGCATCTTCCCGTGAGGGCTTTCACTATAAGGGGACCACTTTGGAGTTCATCCATTTCTACTTATTATCAACCATGACAAGACAATAACAAGTCATATTTACATCAAACAATATTGGGTACATTACAAAACCTTTGTGCTATGGGGATTTCTTTAGGGGTTGACATCAATGACAACCAACTTTAATGAACAAAGGACACCCTATTGTTGGAGGAATGAAATGTTGTTAAAAATTTTATTGACTAAGTTTACTTCTATGAGTTGGGATGAAAGCTTGTGCAAGAGATGGAAGCCTCTCCTTGCAAGGGAAAGCTTGAGCTAATGTGTGTGACCCCTTGTGGCTCGAGGGGTTAAGGGGGAAGAAGAGTACCCTTAGTGTTGGCTAGGAGGTATCGGTGACGTCTTGGGATTGGCAGGAGAAGAAGGGGATGTAGCGCAAGCCTTCAAGTTGAAATATCAATATCACAATCCACCAATTTTTCTGGTGACTGCATTTAATCATTCTCATTATTTATTGGTTATTGGCATATAGATTGTATATTGAGTATGATTGGAATGACTATGTTGGTTGACTACAAAGTAAATTGTGTAAGTTATTTAAAATTTTTATGGTTTATGGAATGGTAATGACTCCTGCATTATATGCTGAGAAGAAAATGTATTATTGATATGGAATGAAATTAGGGTAACTATCCTTTGACAAGATGGAGAGACTACCTACCCTTGGTTTGCATGTAACTATCCTTTGACAAGATGGAGAGACTGCCTACCCTTGGATTGCATGTAGTGTAGTAAAATTTCTAGAATCAATTTTTAATTCTTGAATTCTATATTTTATATATATCATCCTCTGAAATCACAATTGAGTTTCTGAGTGTTAGATTTTATATAAGCGTATTTTCTATAATAACTTTTGAATTTATTAGTGGTAGATTTTATATAAGCATATTTTCTAGAATCGCTCTTGAGTTTCTGAATGTTAGATTTTATATATATGGATCTTCTAAAACTGCAATTGAGTTTCTGAGTGTTAGATTTTATATAAGCACATTTTCTAGAATCGTTTTTGAGTTTTTGAATGTTAGATATTATTTATATCCATTCTCTGAATCCACAATTCAGTTATGAGTGTTAGATTTTATATAAAATAAATCGCTAAAATCGTTATTGATTTTCTTATATCGTCACTTATGCGACATTGATTTTCTTATATCGTCACTTATGCGACATTCTTATATCATCACTTATGAAAAGTTGGTTTGAGATTGTTTGCTTATATCGTCACTTATGCGACATTTGATCAAGTTCGTCGCAAATGCCACCTCACCTAAACCAACGTTTAAGAAACTCCAAATTTGCCACCATATCAATGACATAACATTGCATATGCATCGAAACAACCGTCACAAAATGGGCCAAATATGCTAGTGTGGTGAGACAACTTGTGAATAACATACCTTAGAAAGCATCATCAAAATAATTTATCCTTCCTTGAATTCATGTCTTCTTTTCTTCACCTTCAATAAAAAATTTGGCTTAGATATCCTTTGGTTACCTCAGACACCTATAGGTATTCAATATGCTCAAGTGTATCTAAAATGAAAGAGCCTTGCCTCTTATTTATACTCTCCAGGTAACTTCCTTAAAAACATCTTCTAGGTCACTTTGCCCACTTTCCTTATTTTAGGGTTAACCCACTTCTAATTTCTCCATTAAATTTATTATTTAAATAATTTATTTTGCATTCGCTTTGAATTATAGTACACTCATCAATTTACTTTATTATTTATCTTCTAAAATCTCTTAAACCACTTTGACTACTTTGACCTTTTGGGGCTTCTAGATGACATAAGAGGGTCCTCCAACTTCGTAAGGCCATAACTCTCACACTGTGAGGAGTTATGTGATGTTCCACATAACACCAAATATGGAATGACATATGCGATCCATATAGAATAGTATTACCTGCAAATATATCAAAAATCATACCATTATCCATCAAACAAACTTGGCTCCATTACCCAAACCTGGGTTCTCCAACTTCGCATGGCCATAACTCTCTAACCGTGAGGAGTTATGTGATGTTATACATACCACCTAAAATGGAATGAAAATAAATATCCATTTAGGATAGTTTCAATGAAAAATTCACTAACATTCATCTCATTATTCCACAAATAAGAATGGGTTCTCTAACCATACTTCTAGGATAACTCAATCCGCAAAGTGTCTTCCTGTGAGGGCTTTCACCATAAGGGGACCACTTTGGAGTTAATCCATTTCTACTTATTATCAACCATGACAAGAAAATAACGAGTCATCTTTACATAAAAAAATCTTGGGTCCATTACCCAACCTTTATGATACAGGGCTTTCTTCAAGGGTTGACATCAATGACAACCAACCTTAATCACCAATCTCCCCCTTTGGCATTGATGGAAACACTCTGATGAAATATTGAAATCATATCACTCATGCTCCCCCCAGAACCATGCCTCTATCCTTTGCATCTGATAACTCTCCCCCCCTTTGTCATCAATGGAAAATGTATCTTTCCATCTGAGGATGCTCCCCCTCACTAAAATGTCTTCTTATGGTGCTTTCTCATGTACATATAAGACATATAATATAAGCATTCAAAAGAATTCATTTTGGAGTAGAAATAACTCCGAGTCTCTGGTGAAGATAATCAAAGGCTTCCCATGGAAGTGGTTTTGTAAAGATGTCTACCACTTGTTCTTTTGTGCCCACATACTCAACTCTGATATTATTTTCTGCAACATATTCTTGTAAAAAGTGATACTTGATTGGAATGTGCTTCGTCTTGGAGTGCATCACTAGATTCTTTGAGATACTGATGGCACTTGTATTATCACAATAGATTGGAATGGGCTCATCATACTCAACCTATATATCAGTCAGAGTTTGTTTCATCCAAAGAACCTGTGTACAACATGATGTTGCTGCAATGTACTCTGCCTCGGTTGTAGATAAGGATACTGATGATTGTTTCTTGCTTAGCCATGATAATAAACACTCACCCAAGTATAATGTTTCTCCATTGGTGCTTCATCAGTCATCAATACAAACTTCCCAAACTACATCCGTGTAGGCAAGAAGTGATAGATCCTTTTCTTTTGGATACCATAATCCAAACTCTCTTGTTCCTTTGAGATATCTAAAAATCCTATTCATTGCTAATACATGTGATTCCTTTGGTGTTGCTTGAAATCCTACAACCTATCCAACTATTTGTATTACATCTGGTCTGGATGTTGTCACATATAGTAGGCTTCCAATCATTGACTTGTATTTCCTCTGATCTGTAGACTTCGAATCATCATCTTTGCTCAACTTGCAACTGGTTTGCATGGGAGTGACAACTGGTTTACAATATTCCATACCGAACCTTTTTATCATTTCTCTGATATACTTGGTTTGAGAAATAAAAATTCCTTGGTTTCTTTGGCATATCTTGAAGTCCCAGAAATAAGAATAGTTCTCAAAGTAACGGCATTTCAAATTCATTCTGCATATCTTTTGCAAATTTCTAGCTTAACCTGTCATCATCACTACCAAATATAATATCATCAACATAAATTTCGATTAATAAAATATTACCTTGACTTACCTTGATAGAGGTTTTTGTCTGCACATCCTTTTCTAAACCGTGTCTACTAGAGATACTTATCCGGTCTAGAGTACGATGCTCTAGGAGCCTGTTTTAGACCATAGAAGGCCTTCTTTAATTTACACACATAATTTGCATTTTCTGACAATTGAAATCCTTCTGGTTGTTCAATGTAGACTTCTTCTTCAAGTTCCCCATTCAAAACGGATTGCTTCCATTCTAGCAGCTGGGGAAAATGTCTCTTCAAAGTCGATTCCTTCAACCTGTGCATATCCTTTACATACCAATCTAGCCTTGTTCCTTGTAACATATGCATCTTCATTCAAGTTATTCCTGAAGACCCACATTGTGTCGATCACATTATTATTCTTTGGTCTTGGAACTAGTTCCCAAGTTTCATTTTTCTCTATTTGATCCAATTCTTCATCCATGGCCTTATTCCAAGATTCATCCTTATTGGCTTCTTCAAAACAGTTTGGTTCAATTGTAGATAAGAGTGCTAGGTGTGTTTGATCTGGTGAACGAAATCTTCTTCTAGTCTCAACTCCTGCATATTTGTTTCTGATAATCTGATCTGAAGGATGATTCTTCTGCACTTGTTTACTGGGTGTCTTTGGAGACACTTGTTGAACTTGCTCTTCTGCTTCTGTCAGATTCTCTTCATCTTCCTCTTATACTTCTTTTTTATCTTCTGCTTCTTCTTCTAATGGTTGTTTCATTGATTCATTTTCTTCCTTTGATTCTGGTTTGCATGTTTCATCAATTGTTACATTGATGCTTTCCACAAATTTGTTCAATCTTAGATTGTAACACTTGTATGATTTCTTTGTACTTGAGTAACCAACAAGTACTCCTTTGTCCACATGAGAGTCAAAATTTCCCATTCCGCCATCTTCTCTTTTGATATAGAATTTGCTTCCAAAAACTCTTAAGTTATTTACAATTGTTGTTCTTCATTTCCATAGTTTGTAAGGAGTTTTGTGAGTGTTGTTTATGAGCATTGCTCTGTTTTGAATGTGAAATGTTGTATGCACTTCCTGTTTCCAAAAAATATCTGTCAATTTCGAATCCATTAACATTGTTCGAGCTATTTCCTGTATTGTCATGTTCTTTCTTTTGACAACTCCATTCTGTTGAGGTGCCCTAAGAATGGAGAATTGCCTTTTTATTCCATGATTGTTATAGTAGTCCATAAATTCATTTGAGGTGAAATCTCTTCGATTATCAGATCTCAAGCATTTTATTTTTGAATCCATTTCATTTTCAACCATTTCCTTGTAGATCTTGAAGTTTTCAAAAGCCTCTAACTTATTCTTGAGAAAGCAAACTGTAGTCATTCTTGTATAATCATCAATTAATAACATGAAGTATTTCTCACCTTTTAAGTCCTTTGTTTTAGTTGATCCAAATAGATCAATATGCACAATTTGTAGTGGTATTGTCGTTGAATATTCCTTCGATTTAAACTTGTTCTTTTTTTGTTTTCCTTGTTGACAATGCTTGCATAAATTGTTGGTTGGTTTCGTGATCTAGAGAATTTCTCTTATTGCTTCTCTTTTGCTAACTTTGATAAGGTTATCAAAATGTATGTGCCCATTATTCTATGCCATAGCCAACTTTCATCTTCCTTTCCTAGACAACACTTTTCATTTCCAATTTCACTTAACACATATATGTTGCTTGAAGTTCTTGCAGCTGTATCGACCAATTTCCCTGAACCTTGTTTTCTTATCTCACACTTCTATGAATCAAAAGTACCTTTATGAATTTGGTCACACATTTGACTCACACTTAGAAGATTATGTTTCATATCTTCTACTAGTAGAACTTTTTCTGCCTTTTCATTCTTGTTCCCAAATCAGATTGTGCCTTTTCCAATGATTTTGGTTGAATCATCATTTCCGGAGGAGACTGATCCATGTCTTTCCTTTCATAATGTAAGAAACTTTTCTCTATCACCTGTCATGTGTTTTGAACATCCACTATCAACATAAAAACCACATTTCTTCTGCTTAGCTGTTAGAGCAATTGTGCATTATTCATTGCTATATTGATCTTGCTTTCTTATCCATGTCATTTTTTGAGGTTCATGTCTGTGACTGTTGTTATTTTTTTGAGGTTCTTTAGGAAGGACTTTCATTATGAAATATTTGGCCACATGTCCAAAATTGTTACATTTGTAACATTCCACTTCAGTGCTCAAAGATTCAAACATGTTGTAACTTGCTCTCTGTGTTACACTAGGTCTTCTTGAATAACCCCTTTGTGTATGACTCTAAAAGTTGTTATTGTTCCTGTTGTTAGCTCTACAATTCACATCTTTATGTCCAAAATTATTACATGCATGATATAAACCAAAAAATATAGTTTTATACCTGGGAGTTGAAGATATTCTGAAAGGAGGTGCTCTTATGAATATTTCTTCTTCTTGAGGCCTATCTATCTGTTGTTGATTCTGAAATTTGAATCTTCTTGGTGGAGGAGTGTCCCTGTAATCTTCCTTGTATATCTTCCTATCCCCTTTGATTGTTTTTGCATAACGTTTTGGATATGTTTCTTGCTTTTTTGTTTTGGTGCTTGATCCCTTTTCTGTCTGATTGTATCCAATTCCGGACTTGTCAAGATGAGATTTTTGACTACTAATAATGTCATCCAAAACTTTTGAGCTATTCTGCATATTTTTCTTTTAAATATCGTTTCTTAGTGCGACAATATCTGCTTCCAAGTTTCCAATGATTCTGTCATTTTATTCTAGATTTTCTTTGAGTGCTTCATCAATTCTTTTATATTATTCTATTTGAACCTTCAATTTTGTGATCATTTGTTCTAGTTCTCAAGTATCATTTTTCTTGTCTAGTTCTTCTTGTAGTTTCTTGTTTTTCTTCTTTTCTTTCTAATAACTTCTATGGCACACATTAATTCTTCTCTATAGTCAACTTATGCTTCTTCAATTTCTTCTTCAACTTCTTCATATTCTTGTTTGGCTTCTTCATATTCTTCTTTAGAGTCTTCTTTGTCAAAGTATTTTACTTCCATGATTAGAACTCTTCCTGTCTCACCGTCACTGACTTCATCTTCATTTGATGATGAGATGCCTTCTTTGGTGCATGAGATTTTCTTGAAAAATTTCTTTGTATTTCTTTTGCCTTTATATCTGTGTTTTCCTTTTGAGTAACCTTCATCATTTCTCTTTTTCTTATGAGGACATTTGTTAGCAAAATGACCAATACCATCACAATTAAAACAAATTAAAGGAAACTTACCTCTATACCTACCATCGGTTCCCTTGTTCAGTTTTTTGACGAAGTTGGCCACTTCTTCATCATCTTCCGAGACGTCACTGCTGCTTCTATATTATTCTTATTCCTTTTTCTTTTTCTTTGATATTTTGTATGCTTTGAAGACTGCTTCTTTTACATATGGATTTTATTATTCAATTCTCATTTCATATGCTGTGAGGATTCCATGCAGTTCATCCATTCTTATTGAGTTAAATTTGATCTTTCTTCTAGTGCTGATATCTTAGGGTTAAATATCATAGGAAGAGATCTTAGTACCTTTTGAACAATTACAGATTCTTCGATTTCTTCTCCCAATCCTATGATTGCATTTAGTGTTTCATCGACTTGTAAGAAGTAGGTTGCAATATTCTCATATTCCTTCAGTTTTAGTTGTTCGAACTGACCTCTGTAAGATTGAATCTTTGTTGCTTTGACTTTTGTATCTTCTTCATAAATATTTCGAAGCTTTTCCTAAATCTCTTTAGTGGATTTACAATGTGCAACTTTGGTGAATACCGTATCACTGAGACCATTCAAAAGTGCATTTTTGTCTTTGAAATTATTCTCACCGAGTTTCACTGCTTTTTCATTTGTTGGTGGAACTGTTGGTGTTGTGTATCCATCTACAATTGATTTCCAAACTTGAAATCCCTGTGCCTGTATATATGTCTTCATCCTTATGCTCCAAAAATCATACTTTTGTCCATCAAACTGTGGTATTCCATTTTTATACAAGTTGGTACTCTCCATGACCTACCTTTTAGTGTTAAACTAATTTCTGAAGGAGCCTGCTCTGATACCAATTGTTGAATTACTGAGAGGGGGGGTGAATCAGTAATAGCGTAATTACAATCTTTTTTATTCAAATAATCCAAGTGTTATATCAATGTAGAATTATTATCCAATAATGAGAAATAAGAAATGAGCAATCACACACATACACAGTGCACCATTTTTTTACATGGAAACCCTAATCGAGAGAAAATCACATAATGTTTTTTCTTATATGTCTTGAAGAATTACATTCATTGGAAGCACCAACTTCCTTTGTTTTCCAGTTGCAACTGGAAGGAGGCTCTGACCCCCTAGTTTCTTAGGCTACAACCTGAGGGAAGCTATAACTCCCCAATTCTCTAGCTACAACTAGAAGGAGGCTACAACCGGAATGTGGCTACAACCAATTTTCTTTTCCCCGTCCAACCACCCTAAAGTAGAAGTAGAATGATGGAGCCACTATCACACTGGAACCATTGTCACACTATCACTGTGAGATATACCACTGTAAACCTGAACCATGCATCAACCATGCATCAACCTATACTTCAATCTATAATCAACATGTACCATAAACAAGTGCATCAATCTTGCACCAACCTGTACCATAAACAAGTGCGTCAACTATGCACCATCTTGTACCAAACAATCTATAATCAACCTGTACCATAAAAAAGTGCAACCGACCATGCAACAAGTATGTACCAATCATGTGTCAAATACTCATCAACTATGACTGATCAATATGTACCAACATCATCAACTATACACCTCATGGATGTGCCAACTCATCAACTACTTGTCTCAACCATGTACCCAACTTGTACCTCAACCAAAATCCCTCATCAATTTCATCATCCAAATATGATTTATAACTTTGTAATAGACCTGGTGTATATTATCACATACCTGCAAACCTTCCTTAACTTTAAAAAACAAGAGACTAGCATTTACATCAAACTTTTCTTTAGTCTCACATGACTAGTTTTGGATTAGTCAACAACCCTAACTTGAAATAATCATAACTTTGTACCTGTAATAAATAAATATCTGAAACTGATACACAATTTTATTCAGTTTATTTTATACAATTCCTCTAGGTGTCACTACTCGGAGCCTCTCAGAAAAGTGGTTATAGAAAAAATGGCATACCTTGCTGAATTTTGTCTTATTCTAGAGAGAGACCTTGTAGAGCGTGCGCCGCACAGAATATTTGTTGAATCGATCTGAAACTGTTACACAACATACTAAATACTGTAATATAACCAACACATTTGGGCTTACTTAATTTGGATCTATTAGGAATAAGTTATGATTTTTTTACCAAAAACACATGTTTTTGACTAGTTTCAGGACTAGCCACAAACCCTATTTTCCACAGAGTGTAAATCCAAAAATACAACGACCCACAAGATGATTTTTTTACCACAGATACTTTGATATGTTTCCTTAATGGAATATAAATTTCAACATCTGAATCATTCTATAAAAAAAATTATTGCGAAAATGGTGAGATGACCTTTAAATAACTTACCTTAGAAAGCATCATGAAAATAGTTTATCCTTCCTTGAATTCATGCCTTGTTTTCATCACCTTCCCTCAAAAATTCAGATTAGATATCCTTTGGTTACCTCAAACACCTCTAGGTATTCAATATTCTCAATTGTATCTAAAATGAGAGAGCCTTGTCTCTTATTTATACTCTCCAAGTAGCTTCCTTAAAAACATTTTCTAGGTCACTTTGTCCACTTTCCTTATTTTAGGGTTAACCCACTTCTAATTTCTCCATTAAATTTATTATTTAAATAATTTATTTTGTATTCACTTTGAATTATAGTAGTCTCATCAATTCACTTTATTATTTACCTTCTAAAATCTCTTAAACCACTTAGACTGCTTTGACCTTTTGGGGCTTCTAGATGACATAAGAGGCTCCTCAAACTTCGTAAGGCCATAACTCTCAAACTGTGAGGAGTTATGTGACGTTCCACATAACAACATAAATGGAATGACATGTACCATCCATATAGAATAGTAGTTCCTGCAAATATATCAAAATGCATACCATTATCCATTAAACAAACTTGGGTTCATTACCCAAAACTGGGTTCTCTAACTTCTCATGGCCATAACTCTCTAACCGTGAGGAGTTATGTGACATTCCACATACCACCGGAAATGAAATGATTAGAAATATTCATATAAGATAGTTTCAATGAAAAAATAACTAACCTTCATCTCATTATTCCACAAATAAAATGGGTTTTCTAACCATACTTCTAGGATAACTCAATTCGCAAAGCGTCTTCCAGTGAGGGCTTTCACCATAAGGGGACCACTTTGGAGTTAATCCATTTCTACTTATTATCAACCATGAGAAGACAATAACGAGTCGTATTTACATTAAACAATCTTGGGTACATTACCCAACCTTTGTGCTATGGGGCTTTCTTCAGGGGTTGACATCAATGACAACCAACCTTAATCAACAAATGACACCCCATTGTTGGAGGAATGAGATGTTGTTAAAAAATTTATGGAGTAAGTTTACTTCTATGAGTTGGGATGAAAGCTTGTGAAAGAGATGGAAGCCTCTCCTTGCATGGGAAAGCTTGAGCTACAATATATGAATTTATGTGTGGGACCCCTTTGTGGCTCGAGGGGCTAAGGGGGAAGAAGAGTACCCTTAGCATTGGCTAGGAGGTATCGGTGACGTCTTGGGATTGGCAGTAGAAAGGAAGGAATGTAGCGCAAGCCTTCAAGTTGAAATATCAATATCACAATCCATGAATTTTTCTGGTGACTATATTTAATCATTCTCATTATTTATTGGTTATTGGCATATAGATTGTATATTGAGTATGATTGGAATGACTATGTTGGTTGAATACAAAGTAAATTGTGTAAGTTAATTAAAAATGTTATGGTTTATGGAATGGTAATGACTCCTGCAATGCTGAGACGAAAATGTATTATTGATATGGAATGAAATTATGGTAACTATCCTTCGACAAGATGGAGAGACTGCCTACCCTTGGATTGCATGTAGCATAGTAAAATTTCTAGAATCAATTTTGAATTCTTGAATTCTAGATTTTATATATATCGATCCTCTGAATTCACAATTGAGTTTCTGAGTGTTAGATTTTATATAAGCTTATTTTCTATAATAACTTTTGAATTTCTTAGTGGTAGATTTTATATAAGCATATTTTCTAGAATCGCTCTTGAGTTTCTGAATGTTAGATTTTATATATATGGATCTTCTGAAACTGCAATTGAGTTTCTGAGTGTTAGATTTTATATAAGCACATTTTCTAGAATCGTTTTTGAGTTTTTGAATGTTAGATATTATTTATATCCATTCTCTGAATCCACAATTCAGTTATGAGTGTTAGATTTTATATAAAAGAAATCGCTAAAATCGTTATTGATTTTCTTAATGTTAGTTTTTCTATAAATAGCCTTGAAATTATCGCTATTGTTTCCCGAAAATTGTTTATTATATATGTAACCATTGAAATTCTTCCCACGGTGATGAATATTTTGATCCTGTAGTATATCATCGACTGATTAATTAAAAAAACCATGGATTATCTATTTGTGTAAATTAATAAGAGGTCGCTGAAATAACACAATTAACATAGTCAATAAAAACTTGGACACAATTCACGTATCTCTGATTCAAAATTTAGTGAGAATAATCTTGGAACCAATTTTAAGGATCTCTTTCTATCTAACAATTACCTATCACATCATCAATTATTTTAGAATTTTATTTACTTCTAATACCTTCAATTCAACTCGTCTGATTATTCAGGTTCTCATCCTTATATTGCATTGCCAAACGGTTAAGTGAGATTTATCGGGAAATCAACCAGTGTTGAGTATTAACAATTGTTAGTTTAACCAAAGTTTACGTGACTTAACTTGAAGAGACAAATATTTTCACACAACCAACGATAATATAGAATAGATCTAGTTATGGGGTCTGATAAGAGGAACACTATCATTATCTTCTGGTTCTGAATTCAACACCCTTCCATATACTCTAGTTGCTCGGTTACTACGGTCAAAACCGGTAGTTAGTTAAAGAGTTTATATTACAGTCTCTTAAGTCGAATACCATCGAAGTGAGTTCAAGAAGTAAAGAACTATTAGTGGTGATACTTATTGACGACTCCATAATTGTAGGCTTTTAGCATTCTGAGATTTTCAAAGGTACATAAAATAATATATTTTAAAAAGTATTTTATAAATTGTAACGGAAATACCTATTATTAATATTGGTTAATTATGAGATGAATGTGATTGAATTTTACAATTTTTCGAACCTTAAGGAAAAACTTTAATTCTACATTTTATCTTTCAATTGACACAATTGTTTGAAAAAATATTTTTATTTCCATGGTCAATAATAATAAACTATTAAATAGATTCAATTTCTCAATGTGAATGTTTTGAACTTGAACAAAATAGATCTAGATAAACAATAATACACACATTTGTTGAGATAATTTGAGAAAGAAGAAGAAGGTTCGAAAGAATGAAAGAATTCTATAATGAATAATTTACACATGATATACTCTATATAACTCAATGAGTGCACAATGGAGGAGAACCAATGTTCCATAGTGGTGGTATAGAGTGACTTGGACACACACCAGTAGTTATGGGAGTGAAATACCACCTAGTCTAGTCTCTTAGGCAGTTATGGGAGTGAACTGCCACCTAGTTGAGTTAACTAGTCAACTAGTCTTCAGTTAACTGACAGAACAAAGACTAGTGAGGCGTTAACTTAGGGAATCAAGGGTAATGTGCCAGTATGGTGATGATCCCAAGACAATTTCACATTAGCTGGTGATGATCCCAATGTTTCATGGTGACAAAACCAATGCAACATCTAAACTCAACTCAACTAGTCAAACTGAAGTGTCAACTAAAAGAGAATATTCTCCAGGTGGAATATTCTCCCATAAAATATAGGAGAATGGATAATGAATAATTATGACTAGTAAACAAGGAAAAACCTTAGGAAAATGAAATCCTAGGTGTGTGTGAAGTAACTCCAAGACCCCCCGTGAACATCACTATGGTGAAAATAAAGAATGGGTCCCAACAACGAGGCCATGTTAGGTATCCAAATACAAAATATACACTGGAATAAAGTGAGGAAAGAGGGAAAACCTCATGGGAAACCACCGCCCCCCCCGCCCCCCCCCTCTCAAGGTACAATGTATGTAAAAAGAAAAACTACAGTTTCTAGGCAATTGTGTCCTTCACTCCAAGATGACTTCACAAAGAATGAAACTTCTTCTCAGTGAAGGTATTCGTGAAGATGTTTTTCGTCGTTTATGTTGATGTAAAGAATTGTAAGTCAATGATCCCCTTGTGTACTAAGTCCTCGATGTAGTTCATGCAGATATCGATGTGCTTCATCCACTGCCTCTGAAATGGATCTATGTAGAACTTCAGAGTGCTCTTGTTGTCACACTAGATAACGATCAGTTGATGAAACTAAATGCCCAATTCAGTGAGAAAATGTTGTAGCCACATAGCCTGAATGGTTATGTTAACTACCCCTCTATACTCTACCTCGTCTGAAGATAGAGAAATGACAACTTTCTTCTTGCTCGACCAACATATAGGCCTAGAACCAAGACTGAGTGAGTAACCAGATGTGGACTTGCGATCAATGCTATCACCAACCTAGTCAGAATCAATAAATCTAATGAGATCTAATGTAGAGTCCATTGTATAATGAATCCCAAAGGTGATGGTGCCTTGTATGTATCGAAGGCTATGCTTTGCAACCTTCCAATGTAGCTCATGCGACTCTTGCATGAACCTAGAAACTGCGCCAACTGCATAGGAGAGGTATGGTCTGGAGTATGTGAGATACAACAAGCTCCCCACTAGATGTATATATATTGTGTTGTCAACTAGTAGAGTCTCCCTATCATCCTCAAGTTTGACTCCTAATAGGAATGGAGTCAGAGCATAATTGCAGTATGTCATGTGAAATCTCTCAAGGAGATCTCGTGCATACTTGGCCTGAGACAGTTTGATTCTTGATGCATCTTGATTGATCTAGAGTCCAAGGAAGAAGTGTAAGGGACCCAATTCCATCATCAAAAACCTATCATGTAGAACCCTCTTGACTGCATAAATCGTTGAAGTCGAGCAACTGGTGATAAGAAAATCATCAACATATAGAACTAAGAATAGAAGTGAATCACTCGTCCTGAGCATGTAGACATCCGGGTCCAATTACAATGTACAAAGTTCTATGAAAACAGGTAGGAGTCCATATTGTCATACCATGCCCTTAGAGCCTACTTGAGGCCATAAAGGGACTTCTTCAGTTGAAAGACCAAAGATGAGTCGTACATAAATCCCTAGGGTTGCTCCATGTAGATCTCCTTAGAGAGATAACCGTGAAGAAATGCGCTCTTCACGTCCATCTGATGGACTTCCTAGCCCTTGGCTGCTGCAATGGAAAGTGCCAATCATATGGAATCCATATTCACTACTAGAGCGAAGGTCTCATCATAGTTAATACCATGAACCTACTAAAAGCATTTGGCGACAAGCCTGGCTTTGTATCTGTTAATATTTCCATTCGCTGCACTCTTGGTCCTATAGACCCATCTGCATCTGACAAGTTTTCTCCCATAAGGAAGGGAACCAGATCCCAAGTCTAGTTCTCAAGGAGGGATTTGTACTCCTCCTTCATGGCAGATTCTCAAAAGGTATTTCCAGCAGCCTCGCCATAAGACTATGGATCTGAAGATTGAACCAATAAAACATTCCTAGAGGGAAATGGTTCAGTGGAAGTGAGTGCAATAGGAGGATCCTTGAAATAAGAGAAAGTCCTCCTACTATTGGTTTTATCATGAACGAGATCCCCTACATCTTGAAGATTAGTTTGTGCCCACTTGGGCCTCTTCTCTGGCTCTACAAATGAATTTGGATGCTCTGACTCTGCATATGACTGTACTAAATCTAAATCTGAATCATCCGAGTCCTTTAAATAAGAACTCTCATTTGAATAAGAGTCGCCATGTGCATTCTCATAATCTCAGACAAGTGGAAGAATGAAGGTGTCTACATGCAGTTGTTGAGGTGCATGCGAGACACTTTCCTCGAATTGGACACTTCACTCAATGATGAGACGGTTTGAGGAAAGATCAATAAACCTATATCCTTTCACACTATCGGGGTATCCAACAAAATTGCACTCAGTGCTCTATGGAACAAGTGCCTTCCTCTTTTCAGAGGGAATTCGAGCCCATGCACATGAACCAAAAATGTGAAATTGGGTCACTTCTAGTTTGGGACCGCTCCAAGCCTCGTAGGGGGTCTTATCCTTGACATATCTATGGGGAGATCTATTTTTTATATATGTTTCACAATTAAGTTCTTCGACCCATAGTCTCTGTGGTAGTGAATTTGCATGTAACATGCAATATGCCATCTCCTTTAGAGATCTATTTTTTCTCTTAGCAACTTTGTTTTGTTGCAGAGTATAGAGAATTGTGTGCCGCAACTGAATCCCTGCCTCATGGAAAATATTATGGATCTCATGATTTACATACTCTCCCCCATTATCAGTTCATAGGAATTTGATATTCTTTCTGGACTATGTCTCAATCAGGTCTTTGAAATCTTTGAGGTGTTGAAAGACTTCAAATTTTTTCTTGAAAAAGTAGATCCATGTAAGACGTGAGAAATCATCAACACAAATGAGAACAAACCTCACTTTGTTGATATATGGATGTGGAAAAAGACCCATAAGGTCACTTTGGATCATATCTAAAGGTGCAGAATCTCTCCGAGACTTTCCTTTGTCGAATTTCTCTTGAGGGTGTTTTCCGAGAACACATCCCTCACATACTCCCTTGGAGAAATGGATGTTTGGTAGACCATCAACCAATTTTTTCTTGCTATGTTGTTGCATGTATTTAAAATTCAAATGTCCAAACATTTTGTGCCATATCTTACTACTTTCATCAACATGAGTAAGCAGTAAAGCATAATCAGGTTCAATGAATTTGAAAAAAGTATACAATCTAGACTGATGATTTACCTCACCGGTACCAACCCTGGATTTGGTTTGCATGTCATAGATGTCCATAGAATTTGGTGTAAATATGACTTTATTTCCAGTGTGGAATTCGTCATCTCATACATGGATATTAGGTTGATGGAAAGTTTGGTAACATGCAGCACATTCTCGAAGCTTTTGTTAGTGAGTTCAATCCTTCCTTTGCCGGTGAATTCGACAGAAGAGTTGTCCTCCATCAGAATAGGAGGACCTTTGCATGCATCCAATGAAGAATATATTTCTTTTTATGCATCCATGTGATGTGATTCTCCTAAATCTATTATCCAAGCATTGGGAGAGGAGTTGATGACAATCAAGGCATGGCTATAATTGTCTTTCTTGGGATTCGAATCTTCTGGCTTCTTCTTCTTGGAACACTTGGGGATGCGATCTCCAAGGTTGTTTTGCTGAAGTAGTTGAGACATTAGATCTATTTGATTTTGCATGCATGTGGATTGTGGATGGAATCCTTTATGACAATACGTACGTTTCTCTTCTTTTCCTTCATTCTCTCCTTTAGATCTAGAGGCATCGGTGAAAGGTTTTGTGTGCCCTTGCTTATTTGGATGTGCATGAGATTTCCATTTATATTTATCTTTAGATTTATGATATTTTTGGCTTCCATCATGCACAATGAGTGCATGCTCCCTTGGGCCTTTGATTGTGCCCATGTTGATGATCTTGGTTTCCTCTTGTGTCAAGGATTTGATCAATTCCTCAAGAGAAGACATCTTACAGGTGGATCTAGAGGAAAATCTGACAGAATGGAATGTGGATATGAATACAGAGAATTCAAGAACAATATTGGAGAGAATAGTGAGAACCATTTGTTTCTCCTCCTTCGATTTATCAACCCCACAAGCTTTGAGTTTTGACAGTAAATCCTTGAATTTTGTAAATAAATCTTGGATATTATTGAAGCTTTTTGGATCCAATGTAAGCAGCTCCACCTCCATCATGTGTCCCCTCATCTTATATTTTTTTCCAAATATCCCTTCCAAGGTGGTCCAGGCTTCATTGGGATTCTTACAAGAAGATATGTGAAAAAGGAGATCAGGATAAATAATACTGCAAATTATTTCGAGTGCCTCATCCATGCGATTTAAATACTTTGATTTTTCTATGGCTGATGTGGGTTTTGTATCTATATTCAAGGTTAACTTGTACAACCCTATGGTTCAGAGATGCATTTCTATTTTCTCCTTCCATGCAAAATAGTTGTAAGGTGTAAGAATGAATTCTTTTTGGGAATCCATCTTTCCACTATCTTCAATCTTTTGTACCTGAAATAAATTTGGTGTAGCTCTTTCTTAGCAGTCTGTCGACTCTGATACCATTTAAATGTGTTGAAATTGCACAAAATATATCTAGCTAAACAATAATACACACATTTGCAGAGATGATTTGAGAAAGAAGAAGAAGGAGAGAAAGAATGAAATAATTATCATTAACTGTTATGAATAATGCATAAATTACACATGATATACTCTGTATAACTCAATTAGTGCACACTGGAGGAGAACCAATGTGCCATAGTTCTTGTATAGAGTGATCTAGACACACACCAACAATTACGGGAGTGAAATTCCATCTAGTCTAGTCTCTCGGGCAATTACGGGAGTGAACTGCCACCTAGTTGAGTTAACTAGTCAACTAGTCTTCAGTTAACTGACTGAACAGAGAGTAGTAAAGAGTTAACTCAGGGAATCAAGGGTAATGCACCAGTCTAGTGATGATCTTAAGGAAATTTCACATTATCCGGTGATGATCCCAATGTTGCATGGTGACAAAATCAATGCAGCATCTAAACTTAACTTAACTAGTCAAACTGAAGTGTCAACTAAAAGATAATATTCTCCATGTTGAATATTCTCCCCTAAAATATACGAGATTGAATAATGACTAATTATGGTTAATAAACAAGGGAAACCCTTAGGAAAAAGAAATCCTAGGTGTTTGTGAAGTAACTCCAACACTCAATAAGAGATTTCACTAAGAGAATAAAGGCGAAATTGATTTATATTGATTGATATTAGTAAAATTTTACTTAATGATCTAAATATTAAGGAACGAGAATTAATAAGTTATCTATTTATTATAGTTAATTTATTTGATTGACATTATAAATTTTGCATAGTTGCATGGAACCACTCCCGGCATTTCCAACATCTAGTTCCCAAGCTCTCGAAGTTCCGGGAGCTTGGGAACTAGTGTCCTAAAACAAGAGCTTTAAATTAGAATTATATTAAATTAAAATGTAAATAAATTTATTCCTTTATTACAAATACATAATTTCTTACAAATATTTTCATTATATTTATTCAAAATATCACTATAAAACTAAGACTGACTAAACTACAGGTAAATATTATTTCAAAAATTAGTAAATTAAAAAAACTTAATAATACTCACTTTATAGTTGAGGATATGAAAAACTTTTAATGCATTTATGTTTTCCTTCACGCCCAAACTAAACATGAAAGTCGAATAAATTAATACCTATCCAAGACAAGCATTTGCTCCACTATGTAGTTGATATCAACCAATCATATCATTAAATTTTATTGTATTTCCATATTAGAAGAGTAGTACTATTTTTTTTTTTGAATAAAAAAAGAACAACGCTTCATATTTACAAAAATGTTGAAAGTTTATATATGTAAAGTTTAATTTTAAAAATATGTTAAAATTGTATATATGAATTTTCAATTTTGTTTCTCATTTTCTAATGGAATATTTATGTATATTAAAGTTTCATTATTCTGTTAAATATATTCATATAATTATTAACACGAATTAAATTAGTAATTTTAATATTGTAGTTGTTGCAATAGAAGAAACATTGTCCTCCATTCAACTTCAATTTTATTGAAATAAGATTTAAAATGTATCAATATCTCTATAGATTGTAATCTAAAGTATCATTGTAATCTAAAATATTTTTTATATTTTTTAATATATATTATTGCCCCTCCCAAATTCAAGTTTCCTATAAATTTGAGGGAAACTTCTACTTATAGAAATTTTGTTAACAAATTCCATTAATTATTTTATTATAGTTAATGAGTTAGAATGAATGGTTTAATAAAATAGTAAGTATTATTGGATTTTAGTTACGACTTGCTTCATGGCGTAAATAAATTTTGTGCAAGTTGCACAACCCTATGTAAAATAAAATTAAATAAATTACCCTTATGATTTTAATAAAATATTTTTTAGTGTCATAACCTCAGGAATAATGATGAAATATTGTCTCGCGTGGAGGTTATTCTATTATGTACATGATTTTCTTTGGGGTTAGAGGTGTATCAATTGTAAAGGTATCTAATTATTGTTGCTACACTTTACCTCTCTAGAGTGAGGATTGAGTGATTGCTAAATCCTTTGAGTTTAAATTAACCTTATGCAACTTATTGAATTCATAGATGTATTATGAGTTAGTTTCACATTCACTAAAGATAGAAAGTTGATAGTATTTGGTTGTGACTTAGATAGACCCCCTTTTGAGTGACAATCCTTGCATTTTATTGAAGTGATGATTCGTGTATTGTGCAATAGTTTATTCATTTAATTAAGATGTTGATAATATTCATGATGCTTAAATGTATATGTAAGTTAGTAGATGTGTCAATTAAACTTATGTCCTTTGAAAATTTCCTTACTTCATTATGAACACGAGAAACAAAGTAAAAAAAACAAAAACAAAAAATCTTGTTTTGTTTACCTATTGTGTTGATACTCAGAGGGGGGTGAATCAGTATCAAGTACAATTTAAAACATTTTTAAACTTATACTTAAACCATTCAAATATTTCCAATGAGAAATTAACAATAGTATAAGAGTTACACCAATACACCATAATACACCATGCAAAATATATGAGAAATAATCAATAGTTATTGTTCAAGGGAAGTAATGACTTCCAAAGGTAGCTCCAGCTTCCCAATGTAAAGGGAGGGATAAAACTCCAAGAGGAAGATACAATCCTCCAATATCAAGAGAGGTTTTAATTCTCCATCATTTCCCCTTCCTTCCACCCCAGAATATATGAGAGATAATAAAACTTTACATTAGATCATCACCATCAACCAACCATCACATAGAACCTGATAATGCTTCCTGAGACTTCTTAAATTTATGCAATTATTCTATTCTTGGAATACTCTGATCCTATAGATACTATTAGTCAATTTATTCTCTGAAACTTCTCCAAGTTTCACTTCTTGAATCCTCCCGAAAAAGAATTTATAGAGAGAATGGTAGACCTTGTTCAATTCGGGTTTATTCAGGAGACCAAACTTGAACAGCATGCCCTATGCTCAATATTTAACATCCGGTTCTAAAACTCACACAACAGAAACTAAAGCCCATACTATTTCCAATTCAATTTGTCCCACTTCATTTGGATTCTCTATGAAGAAGTTATGACTATTTTACCCGGAACACCTGCTAATTGACTAGCTTCAAGACTAGTCAAAAACCCTATCTTCCACAGAGTGTATCTCCATAATTATAGTGAATAAAGAGATAAAAATTCTACCATAGGTACCTTGATATGTCTTCTCAATACCATAGCAATTTAACAAACTAAGTCGTTCTAGAATTTTTTTTATAGAGAAAATGGTAAGATGACCTGGAAATAACATACCTTAAAACACATCACCAAAAGACTTCATCCTTCATTCATGTCCAAATACCTTCATCAATCTTGCGGTACAAAACCCATGACTAGGGTTGACATCAATGACAACAACCAATCTTCCAACAATCTCCCCCTTTGTCATTTATGGCAACACTCATGCTCCCGCTATCATCATGATCCCAATTTCTCTCCCTCTTTGACATCAATGGCAAAGGGTAGGGATTCTCCCCTTGAGTTCAATGGCATAAGGTGACCTTCTTCTTTGGGGCTTCTCCCACTAAACATGTGGCACTCAATAATAATTCATCCTTATTTTTGGTCTTTGGGACTTTTTCTTCCTTGGAATCCTTTTGTGTGGCTTTTGTATTCTCTCTCTTCTTCATGTCTAGGATGTATATGTTGCTCGATCTTCTTATTGTAGTTGAAACCAATCTTTATGAGTTATTTTCTCTGATTTTACATTTTCGGGAGTCAAATGTAAGAGTGTATCTTTGATCACACATTTTACTAACACTGAGTAGATTATGCTTCAAGTCTTCAACCAATAGGACATTCTCTGCTTTTACATTTTTTCTTCCAAGCTCTACTACACCTTCTCCAAGTATTTTGGTATATGAGTCATCTCCAAATGTAACATTTCCACCCTTTCTCTTCAAGCTGATGAATTTGTCTTAATCCTTGGTCATGTGTGAATAACATTCACTATCTATGTACCATTCATCTTCTTCTTTACATTCTTCAGCAGTTAATGTTATTCGAAAATATTCATTGTTTGGAATTTTTTTCCTTCTCCATACTATGGTTGGAATAGGGACATCTTCATTCATATATCTGTAATCTCATGCTTTGTGACCAAGATAATTACATTTGTAGCATACAATATTTTTTTCCATCAATGGGGAAAATGAATTATAACTTATGTTGACAAATCCAAGATTATTGCAATATCTTCTATTTACACCATTCATGTTTCTTGTGTATTTGTTCCTTTCATTGATTCTACAGTTAATTGCCTTATGTACAAAAGTTTTGCAAGCATAACAATGACCAAGAAAGAAATTTTGATACCTTGGAGTAAGTGGCCTTCTTTGTGATGTAGTCTGTCTGGGTTCATGATCTACTCTTCTGTAGTTTATTTCATGCTGATTTATGCTTCTTTGATTCCTGAAGGTACAAGGTCTTCTTGGATATTCATCTATTTTGTAATCATTCCTTATTTCTAGTATCCTGGTCCACTTCTCATCAACTGTCTGTGTATCTCTTTCTCCAACCTTCTTGTTTGTATTTGCATCTTCTTTGTATGAAGTTTCACCCATGCATCCAATATGTGTTAAGTCTTTTGGCACTTGAGAGTTTCTTAAGATCTTCCTCAATGAGACAACTTCTTGTTCAAGTTTCTCACAATCTT
>ML831003.1:2829-15747 GCA_009831015.1 Picea engelmannii | reverse complement strand
TACAAATGAGGGTGTCTATATCCGTTTTCCCTCCTGGGCTCTAAAGCTATCAAATCTACAATTAAATTCCTATCTACCAGCATTAACTAAATTAAATGTCATCTATCTACTAAAGGATGAGAGCTTAAAGGCTCAAAGTCCATTACACTATACAAAGGTGCTCCTTCTTAAATGACTCATTTAATATTTGCGCAACAGTCCCAAAGAATTTTCAAAAACTTTTTGATGGCTTATCCAGCTGTCTTCTGCTCCACGCTAGCTCGCTTGATGTGCTGGCGATGCTCCTGCATCATACTCCTTGGATTGAAAAATTTCATGGGCTCCTGTCCATGAGCTCCTGCACAGTATGCCCATGCTTCTGAATCACTGCTTCGCTTTCCCACCTGGCATCTTCCACTGGGTGATTCTTCCACTTGACTAGATACTCATAGTATTCTTTCCTCCTGGTCTTCTTACCCACTCTCTTATCCAGTATGCACTCCATCTGTGGTTTCTCTGCTATCAGCATCTTCTTCATCCACTGGATCATTGGTTGCTCAGTTGCAATCTATGCTTCTCCAGCCCTATATGAGTATAAATCTGCGATATTGAATATCGGAGATATCCCGATGCCCTTCGGCAACTCAATCTCATAAGCATTTTCTCCGAATTTTCTCAAGACCTTGCATGGTCCGATTTTCTTCATTTTTAACTTATTGTATGTTCCCCTTGGGAACCTTTCCTTCCTCAAATGTGCCAGAACTATCTCACCAACTTCAAACTGAAGTTGTCTCCGATGTTGATCTGCTCTGCGTTTGTACTCGTGACTTGAATCTATCAGTCGCTGCTTCACCTGGTCGTGAAGTTCCTTCATTGCCTCAACGAATTCCTCTGCACTAGCGCTGCTAGTAGTAGTCTGTTCTGAATCCCTCAGTTCAGAAACTCCTCTCGGCTGCATTCCATATACAATTTGAAATGGACTTTTTCCTGTGCTCCTGTTTACTGAGTCATTATATGCAAACTCTTCCTATGGCAATATGTGGTCCCAACCGCTGTGGTGTTCTTCCACTAAGCTCCTCAGCAAGTCTCCCAGACTTTTGTTCACCACCTCCGTTTTTCCATCCGTCTGAGGATGATAAGCAGAACTAAACATTAAGTTAGTTCCTAGATTCTTCCATAAGGTCCTCCAGAAATTCCCTATGAATTTGGTGTCCCTGTCTGAAACAATACTTTTTAGTAATCCATGGAGTCGAATGACCTCCTTGAAGAACATATTTGCAATGTTCGTCGCATCGCTGGTTTTCTGGCATGGAATGAAATGTGCCATTTTAGAAAACCTATCCACTACTACAAAGACAGAATCAAATCCCCTTTGCATCCTTGGCAATCCTAATACGAAATCCATGCTGATTGCCCCCCATGGCCTCTCTGGTATGGGCAATGGCTGATAAAAACCTGCATTCTGCTTCCTCCCCTTCGAATGCTGGCAAATTATACATCTATCAACAAATATCTTGACATCTTCTCGCATGCCTAGCCAAAAATATAACTCATTCATCTTCGTGAATGTTTTGTCATGGCCAAAATGTCCTGCCAAACCACCACTATGTTTCTCTTTTAACAAATTCTCCCTCATGGAGAAATTCGGGATACACATTTGATTGCCTCTGAACAACAATCCCTCCTGGATCATATAATATATCCAAGGGCTCCTATCTCTGAGAACTAGATTCTTAGCTACTTCATACGCCTCTCCAAAATCTGCATCTCCTACGTACATGTCCCCGAGATTTTCAAAACCCAAGGTTTTGACTCGAAATTCTTGCAACAACAAACACTTCCTGCTCAAAGCATCAACCACTTTGTTAGCAGTACCTGAAATATGTTTAATTACAAATGTGAAATTCTGCATATACTCTACCCATTTTGCATGTTTCTGATTCAACTTCTCCTGTTGAGTCACAAACTGCAATGCATGATTATCACTGTACAACACAAATTCTTTCGGGATCAAGTAATGGCTCCACTTCTTCAGTGCCTGTATGATAGCATAAAATTCTTTATCGCACGTGAAGTATTTTAGCTTTTCCTCATCCAATTTCTCGCTGAAATATGCAACCGGTATGTCCTCCCGACTCAAGACTGCTCCGATGGAAAACCCACTTGCATCACATTTCACTTGAAATGTCTTTTGGAAATCCCGCAACACCAAAACTGGTTGTTCCGTGATCTTCCGCTTCAACAGATTGAAGCTCTTCTCAACCTCTGTTGTCCAATGAAAAGATTTATGTTGCTTTCTCACTGTGTCCATCATTGCTACACTAATTCCACTGAAATTCCTGATGAATTTCTGGTAGAAACTAGCCAAACCATGAAAACTTCTTACCTCGAATACATTCCTGGGCGATGGCCAATTTTTAATTACCTCCACTTTATTCGGATCCATCCTCAACTCATTAGCCGAAATAAAAAAACCCAAGTAAATGAGCTCTGTCTTCATAAATGAGGACTTCCTCATATTAATCAACAGCTTCTCCTGTTGTAGCTTCCTCATCACAATGGCCAAATGTTTCAAGTGTTCAGCCTCTGATTTACTGTAAATCAGTATATCATCTAGATAAACAATGACAAACTTCCCGATGAACTCTTTCAGGACTTCATTCATCAACCTCATAAAGGTACTTGGTGCATTCATCAGGCCAAACGACATGACTAACCATTCATACAATCCTTCGTTTGTCTTGAAGGCTGTCTTCCATTCGTCGCCTTCTCTCATGCGAATCTGGTGATATCCGCTTTTCAAATATATCTTTGAAAAAAAAATTCCCCACTCAGGCAATCCATCAGATCATCCATTCTCGGCAATGGAAACCTGTATCTAATGGTTATCTTGTTGATCGCTCTGGAATCGGTACACATTCTCCATCCTCCATCCTTCTTTGGACTGAGTACCGTTGGAACGACACATGGACTCAAGCTTTCTCTGACCAATCCCTTGTCCAAAAACTCCTAGATCTACCTCTTGACCTCTTCATTTTCCTGCGGCGTCAACCTGTACGCGACTTTGTTCAACAAACTAGCTCCTGGTATGAGATCAATATGATGACTCACACTCCCCATCGATGGAAATGAATGAGGTAGTTCATCCACTATGATGTCAGTGAACTCTTCCAGCAGTTTGTGAACCTCATCTGGCGAATCATCCACTCTTGTGCTAGTCAGAACAATCCTCGGCTTCCTGACCACAAAGAATTGTGGATCTTCTCTCTTCTCCATCTCTGTAAGAAGTTCCTTCCCACTCATGAGAAGTACTGTGTTGTTCACTTCTGGTTTCACCTCCTTATCCTTTATCGGAAGTAACCTGTATGTTTCCCCATTCTTCTCCAGGGTATATGTGTTCATTCTCCCATCATGAACCACATTTCTATGATATTACCATGGTCTACCTAGCAATAAATGACATACATCCATAGGAATGACATCACATAAGACCTTATCATTATACTCCCTTATCTTGAATTCAACCAAGCATTGTTTAGTGACACTCACCTGATGTCCCTTCTGTAGCCATGAAACTTTGTATGGGCTCGGGTGATCAGTTGTCTCCAGCTCCATCTTCTCCACCATCTCGGTCGAAACGAGATTATCCGTGCTACCACTGTCAACAATGACCTTGCATATCCATTCCCTGGTTTTGCAAACCATTCTAAAAAGTTTGGTCCTCTGATCTGAGTCCTCCACCTCCTTCCCGGGTGTTAAGAGAACTTTACGCATCATTAGTGACCTTCCGCCTTCTGTGTCGTCGGCCTCAACATCCCACTTCTGCGCTTCGGCGATGTGAGCTTCTCCAATGTCCTTCTTTTTCTCTGGACACTCAAATGACTTGTGCCCATTCTTCTCACATGTGAAGCATGTGATTACTCCACCTCTTCCTCTTCCTCTACCTCTAGTACGAGGAAAAGTGTTTGCGTCAGCATAATCTCCCCTCTGTTCATTATGCTTCCCTCTCTGTTCAACATATGGTCCTCTCTATGAGGTCCCACCTCTTTCAACTTTACCCTGAGGTTTCTTCCACTCCTCTTTGGGCTTTTGGTATTTATCCTAGGCAACTGCCTTGCCTCTGGGATAACTCCTTCCTCGCCCTCACTGACCTTGCTTACGGCTCAGCTTCTCTTCTGCTTTCAAAGCCATCTGATAAGCATCCTCCACCGTCCTGATGGTAACCATGCTTAATTCATCCTGAATGTCGTATCTCAGACCATTCAGATATCTGGCGACTTTCTCATTATCGCTCTCCCGATGACCTCCTCTGATGTTCAGTTGATAGAATTCATCAGTGTATTCTTTCACTGTCATCAGCTTCTGTCTCAGGTTCTGCATCCTCCTGAACAGTGTGATTTGATAATCTCTTGGGATGAATTTTTCCTTCATATTCGCAATCATTCGATCCCAGCTCTTGATCTTCTGCTTGCCTTTGCAGCGTCTGTCAGCTTGTAGCTCATCCCACCACAATGCTGCATGTCCTTTCAAGTGCGTGACAACATGTTTTACCTTCTTATCCTCTTCGATGTCTTCATAATCGAAGTAGGTTTCAAGAGTTGTAATCTAATCCAAAAGCTCTTCTGCATCCAGATTTCCCTCGTAAACTGGAATGTCCATCTTGGCTTTTGAACCCATCCTGGCAATAGCTTTAATTAATCACTCAGTTGATGCATCTTTGATTGCAACTTCCTCCTTGCGTTCAACTTCAACTTCACCTTCGGAGTCACTTAGATCTCCTGCACTAGCTGTGCGTCTTTGTGCTGTCTCCATCTCCTCGAGTCTTGCTCGGAGATCTCTCATCTGTCTCTCCATTTCTGGATTTCCTATCGGCCTACCTCTTCTCCACACATCCCTATCTTCTGGATCAGGTGACTGTCTTTCTCTTCTCGGCGACATGGTGAATCCTCTTCTCTGCTACAGAAAGCAAAGAAATATTCCCACTCTGATACCACTTCTGATGCAACCGCACCCTCAGGTACGCTACTCACACAAGACCTTCTTTCTCCTCGGCCCGAAGAAATCGAATGTTCTTCTAATTCCCTGTCGGGAATTTTCCTTACCCACAGTACTCTTCCAAGTGATCTCCCTTAGTGATCAGGAAATCGGACCTCGCGATTTCACGAGTCTCGTGATCACGTTCCTCATGCTTCACAATACCCTGAAACCCGATGAGTGTTTGTCAACACCCTCTTGTTCCTATCAGAAATCCTTCCATCGGGATTTCGGCACCAACGATGTCAAACTAACTTACTTCACTAATCCCTGACTCTCAATATATCGATGTGTCGATATACACGACACATGTCCACCCTTTTTATACTTGTGGCCCACAATCCCTTTATGATCAGAAAATCGCGTATCGGGATATCGCGATTCCCGTTGCACTAGTTCACGAAACTCTCCAAGTCCCGAACCCCGATATGGGTAACACCTGTCCTCCACTATCTCCTGCTATGGCCCACACGACTATCCCGTCGGGATATCGTGGATCGCGACTTCAAGTTGCAAGAGCTTCTTGCCTTCGGAAACTCCGATGCCCCGAACTCCGACTCCTCGGGATCTCCTGACACGCATCTCCACCGATGGATGGTTCTGATCCTGTCAGGATATCGTGGATCGCGATTCCTGATGTTGTGATTTCCTTGTTCCCAAAATTCACGAAATGCCGAACCCCGATGACTCCTATTCACTAGGGCTTAACCCCTACATAACTCCTGTCGAATCTGATGGTTTACGGAATTTTCACGAATTCCCTCCACCGATCTTGACCCTCGCTTCTTCCTCTTTGAGGATTTCTTGATGTGAACCCTTCTGTGCAGTCCTTCAATAGATTTGAAGGGGCCACTCCTCCTGAGCTTGTTCTCGACTTCTCGAGTCCTTCAGAGAACTTCTTGTGCGCACTTCTTGCAACAACTCTACAAACACTTCAAATGTTCAGTTCCTTGACTTCTACGCACACCTGCAGCAGTAGTCTTTCGATGTTTCTCTCAGAATCGCAACTCTGAGACTTCTCCTTGGCCTGCGCACTCCTTGCACGACACTATGCCTATCTACACCTTCGTGGAAAACGAGAACAAAAGCTAACTCTAATTGAACCCTTCTGTCAATGCACTCCTTGCGGACAATTGAACTGCACTCCTTGCAGGAATCCTCTGGCTCAATTAAAGAAACAATTGAACTCATTCACTCATCCTTTCAGATTTCAATTCAACCATGAAACCACATACACAGCATATAAAAGCAAATGTATGACAGGAAATAAAAATTCATGAGCACAACATTAATACACAAAGAATAACACAAACCATGAATTTGAATCAGAACTTCTTCTATTAATTCAAATGTATGTACATGGGTGTTCTTCATACAGTTATCTGCATTCTCTTCTCTTCCTGCTTCTGAATTGATAATGAATAATGTTACAATTTACAAATGAGGGTGTCTATATCCGTTTTCCCTCCTGGGCTCTAAATCTATCAAATCTACAATTAAATTCCTATCTACCAGCATTAACTAAATTAAATTTCATCTATCTACTAAAGGATGAGAGATTAAAGGCTCAAGGTCCATTACACTATACAAAGGCGCTCCTTCTTAAATGACTCATTTAATATTTGTGCAACAGTCCCAAAGCATTTTCAAAAACTTTGTGTTGGCTTATCCAGCTGTCTTCCGCTCCACGCTGGCTCGCTTGATGTGCTGGCGATGCTCCTGCATCACTATTAATATTTGATTATCATCCCCATTAGAAAGTCCATGATAATCCACAAACATCATGTAGATCCAGAATATCAATTATGTATCCTTATCAAATCAATTTACCATGAATTTCATTGAATTATATTCGTCAAATTGTTAATAATCCACATGATTGCCAATATGTACCACATTCCTATGGCTCTACTCCAAACATAGTAGAGTGGCTACAATTCTAATTGAAAATTGATCACCATAGAAACAATGCTTCCCAATGGAAATGATAAGTAAGGCATAGATTCATGTCATTTCACGTGATCCTTTCAATATAAAATCAATGATCCAACAATCTCATCAAGAGTGCCAACAACATCAAATCATTATGATCCCTAATATTTCCATCATTGATATCACTGACATCTTTAAATTATCAATATCATCAAGTCTATAAATAATCAACATCATTGAGCACACTAATAACATGGATATGTGTAAGAAGATCAATTGAATTAATAACATAATGAATATATGGTTAGGGGAAATATTAAATTTCATCTTTATCAATGATGAAATCAAGTAAATCATCTAGTACACATCATTATCATCATCATGTGAAGATCACAATTATCATCATCCTTGAACCAAATTATGTACACATCACTAAACCATTATTATGCCTTCTATATAGCGTTCGATTGGCATTGAGTATTATTTTGAGTTGACTCTTCTTAAAATTTGCAGTCTAACCAAAGTTTTAACAAAATATTATTTTTAGAATTATTTAAATAAAGATTTACTAGCATTTGATTGGATAAAAAGATTGATCTCTTATATGAAGCTGGCTTTGGAAAATGAAACCTTTCACTTATTAATGTATTCTAGATGAAATTTGTGATAGACCCAAGTGTTATGTGGTTGACATTCATGATAGACCCTGGAAAAAGTGGCTCACCTTTGTGACAAGATTTTAGTTTAACCAAAGTTTTAACAAATTACTATATTTAGAATTATTTAAATAAAAATTTAGTAGCATTTGATTGGATAAAAATATTGATCTCTTATACGACGTTGGATTTGGAAAATGAAATCTTTCACTTATTAATATTTATTTAACCTTGCCAAGTGTATTCTAGATGAAATTTGTGATAGGCCCAAGTGTTCTGTGGAAGACATTCATGACAGACCTTGGAAAAAGTGGCTCACCTTTGTGACAGGATTTTAGTTTTGATGTATCACTACAGTTGAAGCCTATCTCATAGCAGTCGAAGGAATTCAGAAATCACTCCATAACTCCACTTGGATGATTCTCTTGATCCATATGTGCACATGAAATCTTGGATTCAGAAAGCCATTTAACCTCCCCAACCTACATCTTCAAAATCTATATGCAAATAATATTTGGGTGGAATTATGGCAGTCTCTACTTGGTGTGATCATTCCAATTTATGGAAATCATCGTCTTCTTCCTCTTCCGTGATGGAGGTAGGTGTGTAGAAGCATGATTATGGGTGAGTGGAAGACTACAATAGTTTCAGTTACAAGCGCAGTTCCATAGCCAAAAATAGAGGAAGAAGATACAAATCCAGTAGGAGAAAATGAAGTTGATCAAGGTTTGGATAAGCTCAATGAGAATACTCGAACCAAACAAGCAAGTAGGCATGGTCCATGAAATAAAGAGAATCTTTGACCTCCAAAAATATTTCAATCTTAGCATCTATCATATATATAAGGTTTCCATATTTCTATTCTCCCACCTGTAATAGTTCTTTTCTTCTTTCTTATAAATAGATATGAATTGAATTAGGATATATATATATATATATATATATATATAAGATTTCCATTTATCTATTCTCCCACCTGTAATAGTTCTTTTCTTATTTCTTATAAATAGCTATGAATTCAATTAGTTGAAGAACTATTTATTTTTCATATAAACCATTTACATTAGGAAACTAAAATTAATTAGCTTCTCTTATGAAGATTACATTTCTACATAGATGCACTATGATCTTCCAAAGGTTTAGAATGTCTACCCACCCATGTTTCCTAATACCCACATTCTATGTTTCCTTGGTAATGTTTCAAAAGGGTTCCATGCTCCTGTTGATTATCTACGTTGAAGGGTTGGGAAGCTCGGGTTGACTTTTTCAAAGAAATAGCCATGAAAGAAGTCAATGAATCCATTATCTCCCTCAAAACCCCCCTAGGTAAGAAAAAAAAACAAGAGGAGATTGAACATCATTAGTTATAGAAAAATAATTTGGTATACTCATGAATAGTATTTCGAACTGAAAATCCAACAATTTTTTACATATCTTGGAAAAATTCATAAATGTGAATATAAATTTAGGATTAAGACGTTAATAAAATGGTCTACAAATACTTGTTCTTCTACCTAGATTATATGATCTATAGTGCTTTAAGATAATAAAATATTATGTGCAATTGTATGATGGAATGATATAAAAGGGAATCATACAAAAAACTTAGCATTAACTTCAAGAAAAATATTACGGGTATGGTAAATCTTGTAAGCATATGCTCCTGCTAAATAACCAACAATAAAAATCCTAATAGTACAATACAAAGGAAAAAATATAATATCAGTAAAATCAAATTGATACATTATTTCATCTGGTGGTCTCCCATCTCTGAAAATCACATTACACTAGGGGGTGGACTCAAGAACAACCCATCCCCATGAATCTTCCAACCTCAAAACTCATAGCTATTTCTACATCATTGTAAATAGAGATCAAGCAAAGCAGCAGGTAAAATATTTGTTGAGCCACCTCGTCTTCTGCAATAAAAAAACCAGTAAGATACATCACCTCACTATAATCACAATCACATAGAACCATCAAAAGTCATCACAAATTCATAATAATATATACTTATAGGAATATTAGTCTCTATACTATCCTTATCGTGGTGTGAAATAAGGTTATTATCATCTTTTTTGACAATATCTGTGTCCTCCTGGTTGATTTCAATCTTGTTTTTCTTTTTATTCTCTCTAATTGTGGAAAATACCATGGAGTAGTTGATGAACTAAAATGTAGTTTTTGAGATGAAAAATTCCTTCCTTTATTCTTGGACAAGACAATAGAATCAAAACATAGTGAAAAATTCATCTTACAACTCCTCCTCCTCGTGATCCACGCGAGTTATATTTCTATGTTGAATGTAGCAAGCTCATCCATATCCAAAATGCACGATACAAGAGTTATATTTCCAATATAAATATCATGTGATATCAATGTAATTATATTGAATTTCCATTGTGATGAATAACAATCAATTTTTGCTACGCGGTGACGTTGTGTCGTCTCAGATATGTTGAAATGAACATGTGTAATTTTTATGGATGATTGTGAAGGTATTGGGAATAAGTACTTCCCAAGTTCGAATATCATCATAGGAAGGGCACCATATTGGTTTTATCAAGTGGGTAAGCTTTGTAACATTGTACAACAATCAAATCCTTATTTAAAGAAAAAAGGTGGTAGTGTTTTGTATGTGTTTTGGATGTTTGGTTTCATTTATATTTTTTATTTAAATTTGTTTTAAATATGGATTATAAATGATAGATTTATAAATAACATTTATCAGAATGTACTTCATAAATATATATCATGCATACTTGATACATTAATATAAATTTTTTTTGTTTGTTTGTTAATGTGGCCGAATCTGTTGGCATCGGGATTAACCTGTGGCTTGAGAAACCGTGACTCAAGGGCATCTAAGCTGTCAAAATCACCCGGGGATCGCACCCGGCCTGAGCCACACCAACCCTTAACATTGTTGGAATTTTTGTCCTCGCAGGTTTCGAACCGATGACTTTTCAACACGGAGTGGCTTAACAACACACTCTGTCACCGACTGTCCTACACCTCGGGGACTTAAAAATTTGAAGGACATGGGGGTGGGATTTGATCCACTTATGTGTGCACAGGTCATGATACCATTTAATATGGTATCTCTGGGTGCAACCACACGTTCGACCACTACCTCAAGGTGTCCCCATGGCTCCAGGTAAATCCCTCACAAGAATTGAACCTTGCCCAACGATGAAAAACTCCTCACTTTTCACCATTGGATCCAACCCCTTTGGGCGATACATTAATATAATTTTTATTATTAATAATTATAAATTATATTTCTTAATAAAATGTTAAATCTATTTAAAGTACAATTTTCTAACTCAATTTGTTTTTGTAAAATCTCATATTTTATAAATCTCATAACATTGGACCAAATGATCTCTATTTAGAGATAATTGTAAATAGAGATCATTTAGTGGTAAATAAATCAATAAAATAACTCCATAGGTACAAAATGGCTTTGTTCTCTACTTCTTAAGACATTCTTTGGCCTCTAATTCAAAGAGTTTGTGTTTATGGAATCAAATAAAATAATGAAGAGAGCAGAAGATATCCCTCCTATATATCTAAGAGGAGTGAACATGGTGGTTTTATTGTTGTTTCTGTGAAATCTGCAACAAACATTTACAACAGAGAAGGGTGCAGATCAATGCACCCAATATACAACGAAGGACAATGAGGAAACATAATCGTGTATTGTTCCACTTGCTTCTTATTCGCCCCTTCCAATGATTTCACATTTATTTATAAATTGTGTCATCCTGTAAATCTATGTACTAACGAAGGACAACAAGGAAACATAAGCTTGTATTGCTCCACTTGCTTCTTATTCGCCCCTTCCAATGCTTTCACATTTATTTATAAATTGTGTCATCCTGTAAATCTATGTACTATTGTTTTGTGGTTGTTTTATGGATTGTGGATTGCTTTTACTCTGTTATTAATTTTCACTGGTTATTAATTTTCAAATCAAAAGTCGCTAACACCATTATATTATATTTTAACACCATCCATTATCATTTGTAGAAACCATTATATTATATTGTAACACCATTATCATTTTTTGATAGTGTTTCTTTTTGTGGTTTGTGATGGCACTGACCCCGCGACCTAAGCATAATCGGGCACCTGCCACATAGTCATTGAACATAGTGTACATTAAGTGCTATTCAAAATGGACTTACATTAATATGTCAATTATATTTGATGAACCAATGATAAATTGTGAGAAAATATTTTATCGCCCATAGTCGGGTATGAGAAACTATACTTTCCTTCTCATGATCATGGAAATATGGAACATGCTAAGATCATGTCAGAATTTGAAAGAAACAAATTTGAAATCACCTTATGAGGTAGATAATAATTTGCATATAACTTGAATTAAAATATGATTTTACATACACAAATATTAATTATTCAAGTGTAAATATTGTTGGAGTCATATAATTTGTAATTAGATTCACAGCCAACACTCACACTGGAGGTATGGGATAATTTTAACCAAAATGTATTCTCTCATTTACCGAATTCTTTAAAATATGTCGATGCAAGCACACAAACAACCCTTTCAACTCTTGGAAATCCTCTCACTCCAAATATTGCATACCCATTAACTCTGAACTTAAGAATATATCAATGTCTCCTTGAATCCTTTTTCGTAGCTAGACATAAGATATTATAGGATCATTTCATAGGGCAATTATTTTCGATCGATCTTTCCTTCTTCCAAATAAGTTGTAGAGACAAAACAAACTATGGACAAGATGGTGTCACTGAGTTGAAAGAGGCCAGTGCCTAGGGTTTCAAGGAGGTCAGGGAAATACACTACACAAAAAAATGCTTCATACAATATGTGTGTAGTACAATTTAACCAAGTGAAAAGAAATGCAAGCATGTAGTGACTCACTTAAGTTGATCAACAATATGTTGGAAGATTGGTTGTTGTCATTGATGTCAATCCTAGTCATGGGTTTTGGACTGCAAGATTGATGAAGGTATTTGGACATGAAGGAAAATGCACATGCAGATACAACACCCATGGATTGATAGTATACATCATGTTGTTTCCATTGGTATGCGGCACATCACGTGGATCCTCATGGTTGAGGAGAAATGATTTTTTGAAGATGACAAAGTGAATTGAAGAAGGAAGTACATGTACACACTGAAGATAATTAAAGAAAATAATTACAAAATAAGAAAGTTTCAAGTTGGCCCTAATGCTAAAAGGAAGTGGCATAAATGGTATAAATAAATTTCATTATACATTAATTTGATAAAAGAGTCGAATTTCAGAGGAAATCAGAAG
>ML831002.1:45181-55237 GCA_009831015.1 Picea engelmannii | reverse complement strand
TATTTCATATTTATAATCCAGGGTGGTAGGGAGGTGTTAGGGAGGACTGGTGTCCTCAGAGGTTCAAGTGGGTGCTTGAACACAGGGAGTTGTAGCTTCCTTCTAGTTGGTGCTAGAGAAACCAGGGAGTTGGTGCTTCCTTCTAGTTGGTGCTAGAGAAACCAAGGAGTTGTAGCTTCCTTCTAGTTGGTGCTAGAGAAACCAAGGAGTTGGTGCTTCCTTCTAGTTGGTGCTAGAGAAACTAGGGAGTTGGTGCTTCCTTCTAGTGGGTGCTAGAGAAAACATAGAGTTGGTGCTCTCAGCAAGTTGTAGCTTGCAAAAACAGAGGTTGTAGCCTCACAATGAGTTGGTGCTCATATGTATGATAATTTAAAGAATGTAAATAATACTTATCATATAAAGAAGAAGAGGTTTTTACCCTGTATGGGTTTCCTTGGGAAATATATGTCTCTGTGTTTCTCACATATGTGACTGATGTTGAATGTGCCATTGTTTATTTCCCTGCATTATTGTGATCATCATTGAGTGCCTTGTAAATATTTTAAAAGAAGCATAATTGTTTAAGCACGGTAACAATTGATTCACCCCCCCTCTCAGTTGTCCAACAGTTATATCCTTGTTTAACCATTCTTGAATATATTCCCTTAATGGGGAAACAATCACTTCTTGATTTACTTTGATATTTAACAATTCACTCTCAATTTCTCTATGGTCAATAGATAAATTTTTCAATATAGTCTCATTGTCCTCATTTTTATTTGTGTACTTAACAATCCAATTATCAATGTCATCATAAGTGTACTCAACCATATTATCAATTTTTTCGGCCAATGATTTCTTCAAATCTTCGAATTTCTCTTCAAATTGCTCCATGCTCATGATCATTGAATTTGATATTAAGTTTGGATATAAAAATTTAATTGTGGTGCTCACAATATCCAAACCAATAATCTTTGAGTATGCCTCAGTCGTTTTTCGTGATAATTCTTTTAATTAATTTAACAACCCCTTTAATGTATTAATTCTTTCAATCCAACATGCCTTTAATTGTTTCATATGGATCTGGGAGGGAAAATCTTCTTGTTTTCTCCTATGATCCGTCATTTCCGAGACTTTTGCTAAAAACATAGCAACTCCATATGTGAAGAATCCTTCATCATTATTCAAACATGCATTTATATATTCTTTAGTGTTTTGAATTATGAGCCCGAGAGCGGAAAAACTTTTCTCCAAGTCCCATAAATCTAAAATGAGCGACATTCTTTTCTTTATATTATTTTCAACAAAGTGTCGAGTAACAATGATTAAGCTTGAAATTCCTTTTACTCTAAGATTTGATTATGGATCTCATTGAAGAGTTATGTTAGGTTGTATCATGGTGACTGGGGTAGCCAATATAGGTGGGGGCATGATATTTTCTTCCAATTCCTTGACTCTCTCCTTAAGTCTGATATTTTTCTCTTCCATATTAATTATTGAAACGTCCAATGCATCTCCTATGACTCTATGAATTGAGGATAATTTTGATGGAAAAAAAAATTAAGTATCAATGATGGACCATGACTTTCCCTTTTTATTCTTCAAAGTTCTTTCAAAATTCAATTTCTTCGAATATTTATCAAATAAAACATTCTACACAGAAAAGGTTTCTTCATCAAAGAAGACTTCGTATTGAACAACCAATGCAATAGACTGTACATTTTCTTGGGTGTGTTCTTCTTCATCTGGAAACAAGATATTTTCAATATCAACATACAAGTCCATATCATAAAGCATAATATCATATTCAAGTATGTTTTGGTCTTCTCCCTCTTGTCAAGAATTGACCCTTTTCCTTTTCACTTTCAATTTGTGGGGGTTTTCTAAACTTCCTTGTGGAGGATTCCTTTCTCCATCATCACCTAAATTGTTACTTGGGGTTTTTCTTTGTTGAGTCATTGTAGACTGAGGATTTACTTTAGGAAAAGTATTATATGAGAATATTGAGTGACTGAGCATTTATTTCACTTAAGGATTTCCCTCTTTTCTTATAGTGTTCTGTAATGCTCACAATTGTCTCTATGTCACCATAATTTTTATCAATGCCTTAAACAGGAGGGTTATGACTATCGCCCTCTTCCTCCCCAAATATGAGTGAATTTATAAATGTGGGGTTGAGCCCAATTGATACCATGTGATTATAAAAAACATGTTTAGGAAAAAACCCTTTGATTTCTTCTGCAAACTTCAAGTTAAACTAGTCAAAGTAAGAGGCATATTCATCGATTTTGGAAATTCCTCTCAAAAGAATTTCACCAACTCGCCAAGGAAAAGGAATAAACTATTTTTTCCTTCTTTAATTAAAATAATGAAACCATAACTTATACTTCCTTTCCACCTCTATGATAAACAAGTTGTCCGACACATAATAAGGAAGAAATATTATCGTTTCATGGGAACAAAAGATCCTAATAATGTTGTAATTATCCATTTTCTTCAAAATTCCCTTTTTATCCAAAAATGTGGATGCTTCCAATGAAAACTTGGAAGTGTCTTCTCTAAATAGTAATTTCTTAAATTTAGACACAAAATCATTTTAAACTTCATAAACATAATGGATAAATTTCATCCTCCAGCGAGCTTGATACCACATAGTCACTAGGTCAATTTTTGAGTTTACCCTTTTTCCAACACTCAAACCTTTAAAAATATGACAATGTGTGATAGACAATACTAGATAAGATGCCATATAGAAATTTTTCTCACTTTTAAAATTCATTAACTATGTATAAATTTCATTCAATATGATATTTTCCCAATCGAAAACAACATTTTCATAAATTGTAAAATATAAAATATATAGGGCTAGCTGAGGAATAATTGTTGTAGAATCCTGACCAATAATTCTAGTAAATAACTAAGAAATTTCTTAATAAGGGTCCCTTAAAAAACTAACCTGGATTCTCGATAGGTCTTCCAGCATTGTAGTAGGGTCTTGTAAATATTCCTTCAAGAGCTCAATTTCATTATTTTCCCTCTAAGAAAATATCTGACATCTTCTCCTTTTTACGTTAAGTTTGGCTCTGGTAACTTTAACATTTTTTTGAAGACTTAAGGAGCCAATGAAAGAGGGGAGTCGCTTTATAATGGAATGGTTCTTCTATTCTGGAGAAATTTATCAATGCACCAGGTAACAATATATTTGCACTGGAAAACCGCAGGGACATAATCAACGAGAGTTATTCCTAATGTCCAAAATTTGTTATTATGTTTGTTTGGTAACGTTGAATAATACAAATATTCCCTCGACTAATGGTAATTGTGATATTCTCTGGAGAATAGATTCAAGGTATCCCCATAAAAATGATGTCTTCTTTTATCCATATTCAACAGGTTGACATACTTCTCTGTAATGCTGCTTAGAAAAATGAAATAATATTTTACATTATATCCTTGATGATAACATTAACCTGAAATAAATGAAATTATCCACGATAGAAAGATCATTAATAATGACCTTTTTGTAATTTAATTTAGTAGTTGAGTTCATAGAATTAGCATTTAATATGACTCCAGAACTTTGGAAGAGGAAGAACACATCACGGCGGGGTGGTGGAGTGGAAGAATTTAAATGAAAATGTGAGTCTGCAAGTCTGAGAGTCCGTTGTGATAAGAAAAATGACTAATTATTGATACTTTTTGGACGGACTTGTGAAGACGGGAAGATACAAAGAAAATAAATTAGGAGTCCACGAAATGAAAAATAAACTAAGTGTTGGGAAGAGGTTCAAGGAAAAAAAGTGATAGACCGTGAGTCTGTGAGTCTGCCAACCCATGAATATAACACAATGACATAAGTATGGATAAAATCATAAGTCATGGAGGTAAGATATGAAAGTGAAGATTATTGGAGGGAAACATACATAGAAAAAATACAAGTGCAGAAAAATGAAAAAAAAAAGATAGGACTCATGAGGTTCAACAAGTGGCTCTAACTATGGGATGATAACCCCCTGCGGGTTATCGAGAATCTAAAATATCAATACTAGGTTCTTTATCCATAGAGATATGGAGTCTAGTAGGTGAGAATATACAAAAAAAAGAAAACAAACTATGTACATGTGAGAAGAAAAAATTCAAGCAAAGAAACTCTTCAAATGATTCCATTGACAGGAAACATTAAAACTTTCCCCTTCATATCCTTGAGCATGTACGAGTTAAAAATTAAAATATTTTCAATGAGATAGGGCTCGATCCAAAGTGCTTCAAACTTTGTATGCATTTATGGATTTTGTTTTTCTTTGTTCCAGAGTAGTACTAGTTAAACTTTTTGAAAATTATTTATTGTCACACTTTGATGAAAATACTTCTTGACATTTGGTTGCCTCTGAAATATTTTATTTAATGCTTCATCTCTCTCTTCTTATAGATTTAACAATTGATTCAATCTATTTTTCATATGAGGAGTATCTTCTATATATTCAATATTTACTGCATAAGTCAAAGCATTCAATTCAAGACTAAGTGAAATTTTTGCTTCTTTTCCATAGACCAGCGCATAAGGGGATAGTCCAATGCTATCCTTTGGTGTCATATTTCTTTCCCAGAAATCTTCTATCAATTTAAAATGCCATTTCTTTTGATTTTGATCAATTGTCTTCTTTAGAATTTGAATCAATGTTTTGTTTGTTGATTCAACAAGTCCATTTCCTTGAGGGTATTAATTTGATCATTTCCCCATTATGATACCATATTCCCCACAAAAATTAGTAAACTTTGATCCAATGAAGATTGATCTATTATCAGTGATGAAATTTTCTGGTACCCCAAACCTTGATAAAATATTATCTTTAAGAAACTTTATCAATTCTTCAAAATCAACCCTTTTTAATGCCACAGTTTCCTGCCATTTTGTAAAATAATATGTCTTGGTTAGAATGTATACATGTCTTTTACTTGATTTGGTATTTATTGGCCCAATGACATCTAGCCCCCATTGTGAAAATGTTTGTTGGACCAATATAGGTTGCAAATGCATTGCAAACATCTTCATCTTTCCTGATAATTTTTTATAGGAAAGGAATTCCCTCACCATTGCATATGAATCTTTAAAAATTGATGGCCAGTAATACCCAGTTCTTATTATTCTGTGGGAAGTAGTGATTGGGGAAAAATTTCCTCCACATATTCCTTCATGAAATTCCTTTATCAGTTTTTGAGCCTTCATTTCATCTACACACCTCAATAGCATACCATCGTAATTTATTCTGAAGAATATCTCTGTAATATATACATATTTATTGGATTTCATTTTCAGAGCTCTTCTTTATTTGGGAGTCATATTGATTGGGAGTTGTCCATATCTTAAATATAAAATTATTTCTTTGTACCATTCAGAATTCAACATAGTTTTTCCTACTGAAATTGAGACCACTGCATTCAATGCATCAATGTATGGAATGATCTTTCAAAACCCCTATCCTTTAACTTCCTTTAAATATTTGATCCCGATATCATACTCTTAAATATTGGCCAGCCAATTCTCCCACTTTCCGTCTCTCAATTGTTGGTTTAGGATCATCTTTACTGGATAAGATGGAACATATGCTACAACATGGGAGTTCAAAATATAAGTCTGACAATGTGCTACTGCCTTAACAAGAGAGAGTGTTTGCTTCTCCAATTATTAATTTTTTAGCTCATAATCATGAAGGGTTTCACTCATGAATATTATTGGTAACTCTTCCCCTTTAGAATTTATATGTGTAAGAACTGAAGCCACGACCCCTTTTGTAGCGAAGGAATTCAAAATAAAATCTCTTTTAAACTCAAGATTGATAAGCACAGGCGTTGTGGTGATTTCTCATTTAATATTGTTAAACTCATTTTGAGTATCTGAAGTCCATTCAAATCTCTGGTATTTTTTTAGCATCAAATTGATTGGATTGACAATTCTTGCATAATCAGGGATGAATCTTCTCACAAAATTTATCTTTCCAAAAAATGATTGCACCCCTTTCTTTGAAGATGGAGGATTTAATTCATTAATAGCTCTTATTATTTCAGGATCGATGTAAATTTCATCTTTATTGACTATATTCCCCAACAACTTTCCTACAAATACAACAAATAAACATTTCTTCGGATTAAGAGAGATCCCATATAATCTACACTTTTCAAAAAATTGCCTCAAATGATGAATGTATTCTTCCCTTGTATTGGAATCGATGGTAAGATCATCTTGATAATCATTCATAAATATCTCCATCAAATCTTTGAATTCATGATACATGGCCCTTTGAAAAGTAGCACCAACATTCTTTAAACCAAAGGGCATGCAAGCATAAGCATATGTATCCCACAGTGTTATAAAATAAGTCTTGGGCATGTCCTCCTCTGCCACCAATACTTGATTGTACCCTAAAAAACCATCTAGCATCGTCATACAAGCCAATCCATTAACTTGTTGAAGAAATAAGTCCATTTTAGGCAGAGGATAGTTGTCTTTGATGCTTTCTTTGTTCAAATATTTCAAATCAACACACATTCTAGTTTATCCAGTCTTTTTCCTCACCACTACTGGATTTGAGAGCCAATCTGAATGTATAATGGGATATATAATTCCAACATTTTTTAATTTCTCCAGCTCCACTTTTACCAATGGCTTCAATTGGGATTCATCATTCTAATTTTCTGCTTAAAAATATTTGCCCCTTCTCTCAATGGTATAATATCATGGAATATAGATTTGTTATATTCCTTGATATCATCATAACTCCATGCAAATAAATCATAATATTCTTTGAATAAGCCAATATACTAGTCAATCTCCTATGATGTATAATCAATACCAAGATTCACATATTTTGGGGAATCCTCAGTTCCAATATTTATTTTATTTGTTTCTTGTACCTTTCGAGTTGAGACTTCTTCTTTGAGATTCTTTGCTTGATCATCTCTCATAAAAAAGGACTTTGATTTTACACAATTCTTTGGAATAGGGATAGTACTATTATCATTCTCCTCGTAATCATTTTAATTGGCCAATAAATCATTCAATTCTTCATCATTTTCCAATACCTAAAGGTATTCTTGATTATCGGGTACTGAAGGTATGAAAATTATTTTGACTTAAAATGAAATTTTGTATGAATGTCCTCTAGATTAGATAATGAAGCAGCAAGTTCCAATGAATCCACCTTTTGATTTTTCTCTCTGGGGACAAAAGATATAATAAATGAACAGAAAGCCTCCATAAATTCATTTACTCTTTTGACATACAACTTGAGTTTTTCTTTCTTGATATTATATCTTTAAATGACTTGATTTATAACCAATTAAGATTCACCAGTTATAATCAAGTGTTCAATGTTCATTTCCAATAATAGAATCATCCCTTGAATTAGTGCTTCATACTCTGCTTCATTGTTGGTACATGGAAATTCTAATCTGATGGCATGTAGATATATGACTTTATCGGGACTTGTAAGTACAACTCCAACCCTACTTCCCGAGTTTGAGCATGCGCCCTCAAATGACATTCTCCAGTATCCAATAAAAGAATTATCTTCTTCTTTCAAACTTTATTATTGCTCCAAATAAAGTATCACATAATTTCCAATATCTATGTCTATATAATCCTACATCATTTCATTATCTTTATTTTTAAATGAAAATGGTTTTCTGGGCTCACGAGGATATTTCAACAGTGTTCCATCTTTGTTCAGAAGCATCATGCAACTACCATCATTCATTATGTAACCAACATTCATTCAAGACCATTCTCTTCTAATGACTACTCCATATTCCTAGGGAAGATCAACCACTATGATAGTGAAAACGGTGATAATATAAGTCCAAGCATATAAGTCCTTGATTTCTCCATAGGATGGTACCTTTATGGAATCAATTGCATAAATACTTTTGCCTATTTCATAATATTTGGTATATCTCATACCGAGTGCTTCCATAACTGCTAGGGGAATGATATTATTCCTCTCTCTAGTGTTGGACACACCGATCACACTGAGAGGGCGGGGTGAATCAGTGTGAGGGCTATTTTTTCACTTCTCACAAAACTTTAGTTAGCAATCACCATTCAAAACATCATTACTTATTACTTCCATTCATACTTAGTTTCTTGCATGTAAATATATCTCAATTACATACATTAACAATAAATAGCTATGCACCATCACAATAAAGAACACAAGGAACACCAAATATATGTATACGTTTCTTTTGTATTACGGACTACAATCCTTGGGTTTTATCAACACCAACAGAAATAGAGCACAACTCTCAATGCAAGACCTAAAATCCATATCTCAACACCAACCGATATGTGAGGAATCCAACCCTCAAGTACAAGACCCATCTTGTAGACAGAAATCAATCTGTCAAACTGTACCAATAGTCTATACCAACACAAGTGCATCAATTATGCACAACCTATCACAACAACTTGTCACCTCAACCTATCTCATCAATATCATCATCCAAATCTAATCTATAACTTTGTAACAGACCTGGTGTATATGATCATGGACCTACAAACCTTCCTTATCTTTAACAACAAGAGACTAACATTTTCATCAAACTTTACTTTAGTCTCACGTGACTAATTTTGGATTAGTGAACAACCCTAACTTGCAACAATCATAATTTTGTACCTATAATGAATAAGGTTTGAAACTGGTACACAATATTCTTCAGTGTCTTTTCTACAATTCCTCCAGGTTTCACTACTTGGAACCTCCCAGAAAAGGAGTTATAGAAAAATGGCATACCTTTTTGAATTATGCCTTATTCTAGAGAGCGAAATTGTAGAGCCTGCACCGCATAGAATATTTCCTTTATGGATCTGAAAATTGTACAAAACATACTACATACTGTAATCTAACCAATACATTTGGTCTTACTGAATTTTGATCTGTTAAGAAGAAGTTATGACGTTTGTACCCGAAACACATGTTTTAGACTAGTTTCAGGACTAGCCACAAACCCTATTTTCCAAGGAGTGTAACTCCCAAAATACAATGACCCGCAAGAGGAAATTTTTATCAAAGTTACATGGATATGTTGTCTTAACACCTCCATATTTTTTTGTCTGAATCATTCTAGAAAAAAAATTATTGTGAAAATGGTGAGATGACCTGTAAATAACATACCTTAGAAAGCATCATCAAAATAATTTATCCTCCCTTGAATTTTGTCATTCCTTACATCACCTTCCCTATGAAATTTGTCTTAGATATCCTTTGGTTACCACAGTCACTTGTATATATTCAATATGCTCAATGGATACTAATGGGAGACCCTTTCTCTCTTATTTATACTCTCCAAGTAGCTTCCTCTAGAAGTATCCACTTAGCCATTTTTTCCACTTAGCCACTTTGTCCACTTAACCACTTTGTCCACTTAGCCACTTTTTCCACTGAACCAAATTTGTCCAATTAGCCACTTTATCCACTTAACCACTTAACTACTTTATCCAAAAATAGTAAAATCTCCAATTCTAGTTGCAACTAATTTATTTTTAATTGTTTTCTTGTTGCAACCACTTAACCAATGACTAACCACTTTGACTGGTCAACTTCTTCTGGTCCTGAAGGGCACATCGAGCAAGGGAATAGATGAGGCGAGTGACACCCTTGGAGCACCTAGTGCATCTTGAAGGGCACGTCGCGTTGTTGATGTTAGAGGAATGAACCTAGAGGGACTTAGGACGAATAACGTGTTAAGTATTTTAAAACAAATTCCCTAATTAAATGTCGTCTGATACGAAAATTTAAGATTTAAGTCTAAACTATGCTAGTGGTGAAATTTTATCTCTCTATAAAAAAAATATAATAATAATAATAATAATAATAAAAATAAAAACCACTTGAATAATAATTATGATCTTCGTTAAATCTTGTGACATAAATGAATTAAGAAATTAATTGTTTCAAAAAACTCTATTGGATTAAAATTTAAAAAGGGAATTATTTGTTTTATTACTTGATAATTTAAAATATACTAATTAAATAAGAAAAGGGAAAAAGGGGTTAATTTCCACACCTTCCTTTTTGAGTT
>ML831002.1:0-11602 GCA_009831015.1 Picea engelmannii | reverse complement strand
ATCCCGGGGAAAATATTCAACTTCGTCCCCGGCAACGGCGCCAGAAATGTTAGCGTCGAAAGTCACTCCTGGATTGCTTGCAGGAGCAGAGCCCGACACCCATCAGTTTTAATGTCATGATTTGTTTATAAGGGGGTGATCAAATGGAAATAAAGACTCGGGGGAATATCACTCTAACTCAGGGACTAGGTCTGATGCATAAGTAACAAAGGAGGTATCGACCTAACTTCAGCCAGTGGGTTGATTAAAAGGTGAACAGGTGGAAGACTTAGTAAGAAAGGTGAACAAACTACTTTGGGCAAGGCTTTGGGCAGTTTGCAGAAGAAAGACTCTGAAGGCAAGATCCGCTTGGTTCAGGGTCTCAAGGAACTGAAGGTGGACTTGACTGGATCCTCCAATTCCAAGTCACTCAGTGCTAGGAAAATTACAAGAACTGATTAGAGACAGCGTAACTATTACAGTGACCCATGACAGCATCATCCTATAATAGCTATAGCTCGACTGGATCCTCCAATTCCAAGTTGCTCTAACACAGTGTAAACAAGGACATGAAAGAAACTGGCATTCATAAGGCGAGAAGTCTCAAAAGTCCATACATATCATATTTACAGTGCTTTGTTAAAACTTTACAACCGGGAGCTCTGCTCAACCATCGATACTTACAAAATGAAAAAGTTGAGTCTATATAATCAGGAGACTTCACCTCACAGAGGCGTGTACAATCACTCAAAGCCGGGTGTCCCTTCAGTCAAACTCGTACTAATATCTTCTTTTAAGCGCTATCTTAACTAAGCATGGTTCTGCTGACTGCAATTACCCACCGACCGTTGATATGCTTCGTGAAATAGACCTTGGATGTTGCCGACGACATTTGCCCGTTCGCTTGACTTGTTATTTGGAAAAACAGGGATTCTCCCGTGCTGCCCTTGAGCATTTCGTGCAACTTGCAGACCCAAATGCTCTAGAGCCCGTGACAAGAATTATCGCTAACAACTAGGCCCTATTAATATTGGCCTTTATTGCATGGAAAATATATTATTCTACCTACGTGAGGGGTTAGGGAGGTTAGGTCCCTAACAGTCTGAGGAGAGTCTTATCCCTAAAAGAACCATGATACTGCCTATGCTAGTTTATTAATAGAATCTGGATCGAATCAGACCAACAAACCATGATGATGAGTTCCTAAAGTAAGGCTTGCCAAATTTATTTAGCTATTTTTCATTCCAAAAACATATGGTTGATAGATTCGTTATTATCCTTGCATAGTGTACATCTAAAGGGACCTTGAATACCCCTTTCACTTAAATTTTAATTGGTGAGTATATTTCCATGCACGTCTAGTAGAAGATATTTACTTTTGGAGGTCCATCCAGATGCCAAACATTATTCCAAATAGGGGATTTAACTAGGAGGAAAGATTGATGGAGGAGGGAATCATAGCCCCTACTCACTAAGTAACCATGATCCCCCCATATCCTTTCATATTGATCCTCTAAATTCCCAAGAGATAAACCTTGCAGAGAGTAGAGTATATTCTTAGCCTTATCTTGAATACCAATAGGAGGATCCCACAAGTTCCAACCCAACCATGATCCCAAATAATTCCAATTGGATATGTCATGCAAAGTGAATTTCTTATGATGAGCCAACCAATATTTTATTAATATTAGAGACTCATCTTGAGAAAGGGGGGGTCTATTCAAGATTTTGTTGTTCCAAATTCCAATAAGCTTACCATTACTAGAAATTCAATTAAACTTGTTTTTTATGAGAGGAATGGAGGCATGCAACAACTTCCAAATTAGATATCCTTTGGGGTGGGGGGGTGTTAAATTCCCCTCATCCGATCCTTTTGAAAGTATTTAAAAAGGGGGCTTTATTACACCACTCAAATTCTCCTGAGATCATTCTCTGCAACATCTTAGATCTAAGATCTAAATTAGCTAAAATCGGGTCCTCACCCCAAGGCCACCATGGGATTTGGGAGACTCCACTACTTTCCAATTGACCAGATGGAAGAATTTGTGATTGGATTTCACCTCTTCCAAAATAAATTTTATTACCTCTTGAGCTACCTCTCTCTTAATTCCAATTCGGGCCAACATTGAAGAATATTGAAAGATGGGTAGAGATGAGAGAAGAACTTTCACCAGAATTAATCTACCAAGTGGATTAAACCATTGAGCCCCCCACAGAGTAAAATTTCCCGGAATATTTCAGAGAATTATATACCAATCATTATCCGAGAGATATTTAAGGCATATAATAATCCCAATATATTTGAAGGATCTCCAATTCGTCACCTGAGAGAATTGGCAAGTGCTGGCAATGAAAACAAGAGAGAAAGAACTTGTGTTCCAGGCATAAAGAAAAAAATTAGTGTTATTGATTAACCCTCTTGAAATGAGTAGATATTTATCCAAAACAATTTTGAACTAACCTCCCATGATGCAAGAAACTCCTTCAATAAGGAGAATGCCATTAGTGAACCGGGAGTGGTTTATCTTTTCAACTCTTGAAGTGATTATGAGACCTAGGATACTTCCTGACCTTCCTTCATGTTCCAATCTTATCCCCGAAACCTATACCATAATAATATACAAGAGGGGGGACATTGAGGAGCCTTGGTGGAGGCCCCTAGTGGCCTTGAAAAAACTTTTTTGGTTCCCATTTAACGCAATCTATGAGTTACTAATGCAGGCTTCAATCCAGCGAATGAAGTAGGGGTCAAAACCAAATTTGGCCCGAACAAAAAGAAGGAATATGTGTCTAACATGATCGAAGGAGTTTTCCATTTCAATGTTTATAATCATTCCCTGATCCCCTCAATCCTTACAGGAATGTATTTCCTCATGAACCGGAACAATTTTATCCCATATTTGTCTTTTTGCAACAAACCCACCTTGATTGGGAGATATTAGTTTGTGTAGGATCTTATGAAATCTACTTGCTATAATTTTAAACATGATCTTATATGAAATGTAACAAAGTGATACATGCTTGAAACTTGAAAATGAAGATTCATTTCATTCTTTATGGATTAGTGCTAAGAAGGATCACTTTGTTTCTCCCCCCATTCTGGCCAATTTCTGGACATACTGAATCATTCTGACCAAATCAAACTTTATTATGCCCTAGCATATTTTTTAGAAGTGCGAAGTGAATCCATCAATTCCCAGGTCCTTGTCTAGTTCAAATTGTGTGAGTTTTGTTCATATCTCTTCATCCATAACCTGCTTGAAAAGTTCTTCATCATCCCTATCCTAAACTATGTGAGGAATGTAATATAATGACTGGTCTCTTTAGCCAATTGTCAAACATTCCTAACTTAATGTACAAATATTCATAATGATATAAATATTCCTTCTTGATGTCCTTGAAAGAGGTGAGAGAGGTTTCATCATCCAATTTTATCTCTTCCACATTATTTTCCCCCTCTGAGCCTTGCACTTTGTATGGAAAAAAGGTCATATTTCAATCCCCCACTTGCAGCCAGAGGAATATTGATTGAAACCTCCAAGTTTCATTCACTTTTCTAAGGGTGAATTGAATTTTTTTGTGTGTTTGTTCCTTTTCTTTTAACAAAGCGGGGGTGACAGGCCCATCCTCCATCATGGACACCACCTGGGATAATTTCTCCTAGGCTTGAAGAATTTCTACTTGTGGGGATTTAAAAATGGTTTTGACCCACTCTTTTTTATTTCCTTTTCCAAGGAGATGAGTTTATGTTCCCAAATGTGAATTGGGGAGACAACCTATAATACCCCTAGGCTGAAACGTAATTGTACTTATAAATGTAAATGAACATATATGCTAGTGAGTTGTGGGTATTGATTGTAAATGTAATTGTAATTATACATATTTGATGGTGAGTTGATGGTATAAGGTATTTGGTTCGGTTCTACACGCATTGAGTTAGTGCACGAGAATATCATACCAAAGGAGTGCACACATTTTATAATGTATCACGCATCATTGTAAGTGTATGAGGATTGTGCAATAAAGGAAGGGTGCGCACCATCTCGAGTTTTGTGTACAATGGAGTAATTTTGCAGTTTTGTGGCGAGAGTGAATTTGTGTATATGTATTTTGAAGCCAATGTTCCTGTGTGGTTATTAGGCCGTAGAAACAGATGTTAAATGGTCAACGATCCATCATTGTAATATGCAATCACATGCAAATATTAATGAGAACACATCATTGTTGCAAACCAACCATGTAAAAGAGTATGGGGGGATAAACTCCACTATATAGGGAAAGGGGGCTAAAAGTTACGGATAAAAGGATAAGCTAGGGGGGGATTAATCCAAAAGGAATATTATATTAATATTCCTTAAAGTATAAAGTATGGATAATTGTTTTATCCTAATTTCTAAGGATAGGAACAAGTCGGCCCTAGGTATTTCTCAACATGACAAGTGTCAAGTTGGGAACATGCATACATATATTTTGGACTTAGTTCATTTTCCAATTCATTCCATCATCATTCCTTCACTCACTTAGCTACCATCCATACCTTGATGTTACTATACATGTATATGTACCTCGGTTATCTTTGGAACTAGATGGAAGAAGCAGGTTTTTAGGCCCGTAGAACATTAAAGAGGGGGGTTGTTAGGCCTGTGAGCATTCTCTTGAGGTGAGAGAATTTCTAGGAATTGATTTCTGAAGGTGCCAAACTGCAACTACAGGGATTTGAGAATTATTTTCCGACCTATTGTTGAAGCCCTGGAAAGGAAGTGGTGCAGCTGAGGGACTGTTGAGCAGAGAAGGGGCACACTTCTTGGGGTGGGATAGGCATGGGGGGAATTGGGGATTGTGGGATTTTAGTTCACGTTAGCACCTATGACTGTGTTTCATGTTGTCTGAGATACCTTATCCTCGTTAGGACTCCTTTACCCGAGTGGAGTTTAGCCATGGCTTAGGGGTGACCCACTGCTAAGAGTTATGTGCAGTGCGGTCTAAGGCTGGGAGGAATGTGGAATATATGCACACATTTGTTGTTCTTTTAATCAAATATGAGTGTCACTTGTGTGTTAATTCATGTGCTACGTTAATATTTATGCATTTTTTTTCATGGGTTTTTCCTATGTATGTTGCATGAGTATTTCTATTATTATTTTGCATGAATTTGTTCACTTGCATATTATTTTTATGATTTAAATTAGTATGAGAATTCAAAATGTTAAGTGGCATATCCCATTTGGTGATTGGGGATGCTACACAACCACCCAATGACACCAAATAGAGTAAACCAAGGGGAGGAAATAGATATTATCAAGCAAAAGGGGGTTGAAGTGGAAGGGGATTGGCCCCAAGTCCCTGACACTGGAGAAAAGAAGGAATATTGGCTTGTGATAGGAACTATCCCAAGGAAATATTTGGAAATAAATGAGAGGTGGATCAGCAAGAAAATAACTAATTACTAGGAATCCAATATTGGGGCTACATAACCAGGGCTCGATCTACGATTAGACAAAGTGGAAAGACCTTTTGTGGGATTAATGTCCATAATATATAAGGGGAAAATTAGATCTTAAAGATGTTTTCTACAATAATCTCGAACTGAGGATGTCACTCTTTTTTCCTAGTGGTGTATTGTGGCGTTAAAATCCCATGCAAAAATAAAAATTTCCAAGGAATATTCCTTGGAGAAATATAGCAGAGAACGCCAACAACCTTGTTTTTCATGATATTGATTAGGCATATAAATTTTTATTAGTATATAGTGCTTAATTGATGAGAGATGAACCAACTTGAACAAAAGCCAATTTTGAGTGGCCTTTATTTCCCCAAGCTATTGTTGGTCTGAATTTCCAGCCTCTAAAATGATATCTTTTAAATATGTGCTAAACATACTTATGGCTAAAACATGGGTTTCATGAGCTCTTTTGTTGAGTGCGTTAGCCACCTGATTTTCCTTTCCTCTTATATACTTAATTTCAAAGTCACATTCACTCAAAAATTCAAGCCATCTAGTTTTCCTAGCATTTAATGTTGGTTGTACAAACAAATGCTTCAAACCATATTGGTCTATCCTTAGCTCAAATCTTCTTCCCATGAGGTAATGTCTCCACATTTTTAATGCACAGACAATTTCTGCCAACTCCAAGTCATGTGTAGCATATTCCTTTCATGCTCCTTTAATTCTCTAGACTCATAGCATACAACATGATCTTTTTGAGTGAGGAATCCACCGAGCCCTTTCTTCCATGCATCTGTGCGTACAACAAAATCTTCATTTGGGTCTGCAATCTTTACTATTGGTGCACTTGTCAAAATATCCTTCAACTGTTGAAAACTTTCTTCATATTTGGGAGTCCATTCAAATTTCACTCCCTTCTTTTGCAAAGAAGTGAGTGGGCTTGCAATCTTTGAAAAACCCTTTATGAAACTTCGGTAATAACCAGCAACACCCATGAAAGATCTGACCTATGTGACATTTTTTGGTGTTGGCCATCCTCTAATGGCCTATATTTTCTCAGGATCAACTGTTATCCCCTCTGCTGAAATAATATGCCCCAAGTAGTGAATCTTCTTTTGATAAAATATGCACTTACTTAACTTGGCATACAACTTATGCTCTCTCAAAACTTGTAACACTATTTTCAAATGTGGCTCGTGTTCTTCTTATGTCTTATAGTAGATTAGAATATCATCCAAGAAAACAATTACAAAATTGTCCAAGTATTCCCCGAACACTCCATTCATCAGACACATAAAAACAATTGGGGCATTCAATAGCCCAAATGGCACTACGATAATTTCATAATGTCAATATATTATTCTGAACATTTTCTTATTGATGTCCTCTTATTTTATCCTCACTTGAAAATAACCTAATCACAAGTCAATCTTGGAAAAGATTCATACACCTTTCAGTTGATCAAACAAATCAGCAATTCTCGACAAAGGATAATTATTCTTTATGGTTACCTTATTCAACTATTTGAAATCAATACACAACCTTAAGGTTCCATCCTTCTTCTTTACAAAAAGAATTGGGGCTCCCCAAGGTGACACACTTGGGTGTATATATCCCTTCTTCGAAAGTTCTTCAAATTTCATTTGCAACTCTTTTAATTCTGTTGTGCCCATTCTATAAGGTGTCTTGGACACTGGGGCAGCTCCTGGCACCAAATAAAAAGAGAAATAAATGTCTCTATTTGGTGGTAATCGTGGGATATCCCCAAAAACATCTTCAAAATCCCCCAAGAATAGATGGTCTTCAATACTTGACACTTTATCTCTAGTTTGTTCTTCCATATGGGCTACAAAAATTTGACATCCTTTCTTGAAACTCTTTTTCAATTGCATGGTTGATATTTCTCTAACAAAAATAACTCTTGGAATGCCTTGAATTTTTCCTTGCCTCCCTTCCTCATCAAGACAAGTTATTTTCTTGTCGTAACTGTATAGTATAGCATGGTGTTTCTCCAACCAATCCATTCCAATTAGACAATAATATGAACCTAATGGTATGAGGTTCACATCTACCTTTGTGTTGAGTCCATTCATGTCTATTGGACAATATTTAACCAACTCATTTATCTTTCTCTTTTCACTTGTGGCTAACTAAACTAACCAATATTTCTTATGGCTACTGCTTTATAAGTGAAATCTTTCAACAATGTTATAGTTTATGTAACTATGGCTAGCTCCAGAATCAATTAAAATTGTGATGGTCTGGTTATAAATCTTACCTTTCACTTCAATCACGGGGGATTGATACTCTGCTTATTTGTTGTCCAAGGCTGGATAAATATTTGGCATGCTTTGTCCTATGTCCTTAACTGTTTCGGTTTCCTGAATGTTGTGGACAATCCTCATTCTTTCACCTTTGTGAGGGTGGTCCCTATATAAGTGATTTCTATCACATCCCCAATATTGTATAGGTTGTTTCCATGGCCTTTTCCCAAAAGAATATGTCGTCTTTTTCTCATTTTGGGTTGACTTTCCTTGTTGATTTTCTTGGGATTTGTTCTCGAAAAAGGGTGGCTTGAAGCCTTTTTGCCTTCGCTCTTTCTTACCCTTCATCTTGTCATTCCAAGTATTTTGGAAGATTGGCCTCCCTCTACTCTACTCATAAAGATGCCTTTCTCTCCTTATGGCCTCCTCCAAATCCTTGGGGCTATGATATTGTATCTTGTCACTATAGAAAGAGGGTAACCCACTTAAAAACCTTTGTATTTTGAATTTTTTATCCTTTATGAAGTCCACATACTTTAGCAACTCAAAGAACATCTTATCATACTCATCCATTGTCATGCTTCTCAACATAAGTTCAAAGAACTCTTTCATCATTCTCTCATAATAATTCTCAAACAAATATTTCTCTTGGAGATATCCTTTGAACTGCCTCCATGATACCTTCCTCTCATCAAGGTGTTTTTCTTTCTTAAGTTGATCGCACCACATGGTTGCCTTTCCTTGTAAGTGGCAGGTTGCAATTCTTGTTTCTACTCTGGAGTGATAATCATGCACTTGTAAATATTTCTTAATTTCCAACAAATAGGCCTCAACCTCTTCTCACTTCCTATGCTCACCATTGAAGGTAGGTGGCTTGATTTTCTTGGGTTCACCTTGCAAGATGTCTCTTTCATGCCTTCTCCTTTGTCTCCTCACAAGGGACACACTTGGGATGCTTCCTGGCCCTAAACTTGCATGATCTCTCCTAGTGGATTTCTTTAGGGAATGATGACACTTGTTCATGGCTTTTGACTGCCTGTCATTCCCCATTCTCATCCTTTCTGCTATGGGATCTGAATGATGTCCCTTTTCTAGCACTAGCTACTTGCTTTGTGCCAGACTCTTTATTAGCTTGCTTATGCAACATGTTCAAGCTCTGAAGTATCTCTTCCTGATCCTTCAAACTATTATCATTATCTCCTCTATAAATCTACATGTCTCTATGTAGGCTTCTCATAGTTACATGATCATGTCTCTCTCTTCTTCCATTAGATATTGTCTCAACATTTCCCATGTTGACATGTAACCCTCTAAATTCCTCTCCATGGTTGTAGGACCCTTGGGCATATTCCATGGATGTGGTTCTCATATAGTAACCAAAATTTCTTCCTACACCTCTAAACTCTCCAATAAAATGCACATCCAAATGAATTTTTGTTAGTCGGAATTATGTACATACACAATTATGGAAAACAATACATAATTTTTTCTACTCTTTAATGCTACTAGTCATCTTCCTTTGCATTGAATGTAAATTATGTCACCCAAATCAATTTTATGGGTTGGTAATTGGATTCACCTCTAGAATATATTTCCAACGACTGCTTTCTTGCCCAATTCTGATTTCTAACAAAAAAGTTATGGTTGTCTGAATATTGCTAATTTGTCCCTTTTATACAATTTTATATCTGGTACAAATATTCTCAAACACCAACTTCTGCCACTTGTAGAAGTAAAATGTTAGGAACTAGGGAAACTTTTGTATGAATAATATATAAATATTATGACAGGGAACTTATAAAAACTCTCATATTTTTATTCTAATGCTCTGATCAAAAACTACAACAATCTGGAAATGACAAGTTTGTCCTTTTTAAACCCTTTTTCTAGACTTAGAATTTTTGGCCAAATAAGTTATCCCCCAAACGGTGCATTTCTAGAAAATTTTCACTAAACCAAAATTGTCTGGCTTGATGAGTATACAAAAAGTAGAATAAATAAAATTTTCCATATTTTCCATCTGGGGACCTTTTTCCTCCTCTAAAAATCCCAAAAATTCCCCAAAAATGGCCTGGAATAGTGGATTTTACATTGTTTCAACATCCCCATTGCAAACCCCTTTGGATTTATTCAATTCCTTCCTCATTTATTTTCATGCCTATTTTCTAGACTCTCTCCAAGAATTTCAGCTAAATTTGGGCATCTATCAATGATATGGACCTAGTTCTTTAAAAACCATTAATTTTCTTTTTTCTGACAAATCTAAGCAGAAATGGGAAATGGTCCTCTCTAGAACTTCTATAGCCCACCCTAACCACAAAAAAAACCCAAAAGTTTCATCCCATTCTGAGTTACTATGCTCATGATATGGATAAAATAATATTTTGGCTCCAAACTTGTTTTTTTTTTAGACTATGTGACAATTTTGCCTATGTGGCATCCTTGTTGTCGCGGTTGTTGATGTGGCATTTTGGGTCAAGGTGGTAACCTGAAATGATTCCATGTTACCCTCCTATCCTACCTCGTCATCCTTATTTCTCTCTCTTTATTCTCTTTCTCTTTGTTGACCTTAAACATTAATAAAATATGAATATTTTATGGTTCTCACCTGCCCAACTGGCACACATTCGACCCTGAATGGGACAAGGGTCCCATCCTGACTGACATAATCCACGTGGCCCCTCTTCATTGGTCACAGGGATGGGCAGATCCCATCCCACACCTTTACCTTGGCACACACGAATTTTCACGTCTCCCAGATCTAACGGTGGAGATTGCGGAAGATCAACGACAAAAAGGCCATGTCACATCTCGAACATGCATGGAAATTAACATCTTTTTGGGGCGTGACAAAGGTTTTCCCCATGCTACGTGGCACAATCCTAATGGTTTCGCATGGTACAAGGAATTAGGCTAAAACCACCCTCTACCCATGCAACAATGGTTTATGGTTTGGCCATACCACCACCTCATGCGGGTCCCATGTCACTTTTCATTATGCTACCAAGTGCCATCGTGGCAATCCATGTCACCTCTACCATGTCACTTCTATCATGTCATTGCCATGTGGCCTCCATGTCATGTTGACGTCATGTACAATAAAAATCGAAATTTCCCAAATTGCATAATTTTAAAATTTTTACTGGGGTCGCCATGGAACCCGAAATTAAGCTTGCTAATGGCCAATTTAGGCATAGTGTTAATCGAATCTACGACAACAACCAAACTTTGACACTCTTATGTCTAATTATCAACCAATTTCACTGTAAAAATTGGGGCCTTTTCCCAATTTCGCCCAATTCTTCATGGCTACACTATAATTTCTTGAATTCGACCAACTATAGGGCCAACAGATGCATATTTAGAGATTAAAATTGGGGATTTTTGTTGAAATATTGTAACTGCAAAGAGTATTCTAATTATTATTGATGTATTATTCATTAGATCAATCCCCTTTTGTGGATTGATCTTGTCAGGTATTGTAAATGACCAAATCCCCTTTTGCGGATTGGTCAAACCCTAATTGTAATGGGCTAAATGAGAAGTCGACCCCATAATATATTAAAGTGGTTATAACCACCCAGAATGAGAAGTCGGCCCTGCCAGTGAAAAGACACCTCAGTTCAGTGCCTGCCAGATTGTATAAATAAGAGAGACTAGTGTCTCATTTGTTCACTCACTCACTTGATCATCAAAGCGCAAGTTTGGAGTTGCAATTGGAGAAGAAGAGAGAGAGAGAGGCGCACTTCTTGGGAGAGGAATTTATGTAGTGTTTGGTTTATTCTCTTGGCATTGTATTTGCTATCTATATTAAGGAAGTTTTTGTTGGTTTTTCTCCCCCATGAGGGTTTCCCAAGATAAATGATGTGTCTCTTGTGATTGTGTATTTCTCAATGATCCTATCTATGTTATT
>ML831001.1:14886-32289 GCA_009831015.1 Picea engelmannii | reverse complement strand
TGTTGTAATCTTGTATAATTATGAGATCACAGGTTTATGTTTGTGTTTCCTTTTCTGTCATTAAAATCTAAGCTACCAATACATGTTCTGAATTTATTTAGAATAGTCATAAGGTTCATTGCAGATTTCTCTCTTGGACATGGAAGTTGGATGTTCACCACTCATGCAGATGCTTGGATACACCTCACTAATGCACTGACAGGATAGCTTCTTTGTATTTTTTTGTCATTTACATATCATTAAAACTAGAATGTATTGTTCAACTTTGACTATTCACATGTTCATGTTTCATTAACTTGTTTTGCAAGATTATTTAAATTTATAAAAGAAAAGAAATAAATATTTTTATGTGCTTTATTTATCTGCTTCATAGAAGCAATCATTTTTCACATCGATTTTCCTAAGTTTCGATTAAAACTTGCAGCTTGTAAATCATGTAAATAAATGAGACTTGTATATCTTCTACTTAAATACAACTACTATAGTTACATTTGAACATATGTATATANTGTGTGTGTGTGTGTGTGTGTGTGTGTGTGTGTGTGTGTGTGTTTAGTAATTAGTTAGTTATTTCTCTCTTTTATTCGTTTCTTTTAAGATTCTTAGATTGGCTAATGGAGCCATTAAACCCGTCAGAACAAGTTACACCAAACAGCTTGGGCTATTTAGACAACCCCAGACCGAACTCGCTCTTCCAGTTGACGGACGGTCAATTTTTCCTGGCAACACCCATGTAACCCCTTACCTCCAACATGCATCAATGTTAATTCTTAACTGATATAACACACACATAGGCTTGCAAACAAACCATATAATGGACTCATGTGTTGGCTCGAGCACTAGTCATTCAAGGCTCTTGAGCTCAAGAATATTCAACAATATCTTGAGGCACTTGTTTTCCTTCCTCGACCATGGTCAGGATCCTATGATATATACTCAGTGCACAAAACCTCCTAATGGAGTCTATTATCACCCTATAAGTTATAGGATCAACTAGTGACTGGAATATTATCTCTCTCTAGTGTTTTTGTTGACAAATGAGTTTTCATTCTGCAAATAATTTAAAAAGAAAAGAAAAAAGAAAAGAAAGAAAAAAAAAAAAAAGGGCATAAAAGAATTTCAATAAAGCCCTATGCAATAATAGTAACTTGGTCCATACCTTTCAAGCATGGCCAAGTTGTTTTTTAAATTGATGTTGATAGGGTTAGTGAATAAGTTTGGCTAAACCGTTCAATCTTAGCCAAAGTATCTAGGTTAGATTAGTGAATAAATATGGCCAAACTGTCTAATCTTGGTCAGATAGACCCAGGGTAGAGTAAGTTCTTAGCCCAACAATCTAATCTGGGTTAATTGTCATAGGAAGCTAGGTTAGAATATAGGCTAGTTGCTTTATTTCAATAAAACCAGCTGGATGATCAATGTTGCACCATGTTTCAAATGCTTAAAAATGGTGTTGGTCTAACCCCATGGTGGTGTATACATGAAAAGCCTTGGAAAAAACCCGTGAAATTCACTTATCCTAAGTTCTCTGGCACATGTATTCTCTGCGCCCTCACTTATGCTCCACTCATATATCAATGGTTCAGATAATCACACCCAGATCTATGGTGGTCATATTTTTCCGGACCCCCCCCGACCGTTCTATCTTTAACGAAGGGGGGGGTCTGGAATCGCAGATAATACCCGCACACATCTGGACGGCCCAAGTTTAAGCATGCAGATCCACGGTCTATATTGGATTCCGGACCCCCCCATCTGTTCTGCCTTTAACTGAGGGGGGGGGGGGGGTCCAGAATGTGTGATAAAGGACGTGCATAGATATGTGATCAAAAGGCCAGTGCACAGATCAATGGCTCAAGGTGTTTTTCGGACCCCCCCGACTGATCTACCTTTAACTGAGGGGGCGGGGGTCTGAAATGGAATCTTTCCTCTAGCAGGCCCCTATCTATATGTGGCACGATTCTACCAGTCCTAAGTCCCACCGCCTCCTACTGTATGACATACCTTCGTCACCTCTTGACGTCATCATCCACCTTTCCAAAAGAGTCACATCCCATAATTTATGTCAGTCCTTCCTCCCCATTCACTTGTGGCGAGCCCCCTCACCATGATTTTTACTCCAATTGGTAGCCGCCACTTCACCCATCCGTATTCCTCAGTCACTGTCACCTGCCATCTCACGCTCTAAGTGATCCATTGGCCATTTATTACTAGATGACCTATCTATTAACCAGTTGACTTGCCCCCCACACCCAATGGACACTCGTTTACTCAAAACTACCCTCACTCTCCTTCCTTTCACCATTTTCCCACTCATCGCACCAGCGAATTTTACACCATTTTTTCTCCGTTTCAGTCAGCTGCCCCCATCTACCGTCGTCCCCGCTAACGTTGTTTTTTGCAGGTATTGTTACAATAATGGTGCCAAAGTCAAAACAAGCAGAAGGAGAGGAGAATCCGTTTCTCCCACCTCCTGTAGACCTTGACAGGATTCCACTGGCCAACAAATATCGCTTAATCGCATATACAAAGTGCGATTTCGATTTCGCATACCTTCAGTCGTGGCTCAAAGAGGTTTTCCTGGACCAGAGTGACGAAATTGGACTCTGTGAGTCTAACCTACCCGTGTATCTCTTTCCTCAGATTCACCCTTTTCTAGAGTTTTCTCTCAAGTGCCAAGCCCACTACATTCTCGAGCAAAGAGCCATCATTTCCTCGTCTGGAGAAGTTATTTTCCTCATCATGCCTGAAACCATCGACCAAATGATGCAAATATCCCGAGCTGACTCTGCATCACCTTTTAACCTTGAAATTCTCACAGAATTATACCAGAAGATGACTTTCCCCCAAAGAGCTAAAATATTTGAGTTTTTCCTCCCACCATCTACTCAATTCCCTGCCACAAATCCCCCTTATCCTTCTTCCATGTTTTCAACCAAAGGAAACCAGATTATCTCGTCCCTACGCACCTTGTTGGGTTATTATTCGGATCAGTGGGTAGATGAACCCATTCTGGTATTTTTGTCCATTTTCTCCATCGATGAGAAGCCCACTACCCAGTTCAACTTCAGCACGTTCCTGGCGAACAATATTCATGAAAAGTTTGTAAATTTCATCACGGAAGGCATGTTCCGGTACTATTTTGTACTGGCGTACTTGTTCATTTTCTTCCAAGCGGACAAATTTTATTTTTCCATGAGGAAGATGGACGGAGATGTGATGCAGGAGCATCGCCAACTCATCAAGCGAGCCAGCGTAGGAGCGGAGAACAGCTGGACAACGCCATCACGAATTTTGAAAACACCTTGATATTGGTGTGCCAAACATTAATGTGTGGATTTAATTAAGTGCACTTTGTATATTGTAACGGACCTTGAGCGGATAGCTCTCGTCCTTAGGTAGATGAGGCATTTAAGATAGTTAATGTAAAGTATATAGAATATTTAATTCTAGATTTGATAGTTTAGAGTCCAAGAGGGAAACGGGATATAGACACCCTCCTTTGTACATTGTAACATTATCAAACAGGAGCAAGAGGAGAAGAGAAAGTAGAGAATTGTATGAAGAACACCCATGTACAGATATTGAATTAATAGAAGGAAGCTTCGATTCAATTTCATGGTTTTGTGTCTATTCTTTGTGTATTGATGTTTTGCTCATGGATGTTTGCTTCCTGTCATGCATTTTCTTTTATATGCTGTGTATGTGATCTCATGGTTGAAGTGAGGTCTGAGAGGAAGAGTGAATGAGTTTCAATTGTTTCTCTAAGTGATCCAGAGGATTCCTGCAAGGAGTAGAGTCGAATTTGTCCGCAAGGAGTGCGTTGATAGAAGGGTTCAATTAGAGATAGATTTTGTTCTCATCTCTTTGAAGGTGCAGATTACTCACAGTGTCATGCAAGGAGTGCGCAGGCCAAGAGAAGTCTCAGAGTTGCGATTCCAAGAAAGATACAGAAAGACTGTTGCTGCAGGAGTGCACAGGGTCAAAAGACTTCAACACTTAGACGTTGTTGAAGATTTCCCGCAAGGAGTGCGAGCAAGAAATTCTCAAAAGGAATTGAGAAGTCGAGAACAATCTCAGGAGGAGTAGGCCTTCGAATTCATTCGAAGGATTGCATAGAGAACTTGCACTTGAAGCATTCGAGCAAGTGTTGAAAACTTGTGTGCAGGTGGACAAGTCTTCGTGGAGGAAGCCCTTGTTTCATTTCGGAGAATTATTAGAGGAAGAACGGACGGACGAAATCATCTAGGGAGATTTCGCGAAGTACCGTGGGCCGTTGAATCTTGCGGAAGTGAAAGAAGGTTACGGTGGAAGCGTCTAAGGATTCTAAGCTCAGGAGGGCAGAGCGTTGATACAAGTCGGCTAGGGATGTTGTATTATTCGCGAGATCTCCTATCGGGATCTCGTGAGAATAGTGTCGAAGAATTGGCAAGGGGATTTACGAGGCCGCGAGGTGCGATGTCTCGACGGTGACGTCAGCCATGTGGGACCGCAGGAGCGAGTGGAGTATAGGTGGCGGAAGTTATCGGGGTCTCGCAGCGAGGAGCATCGAGATGTTGGTGTCCAGGCTCACGAGCACGCGAGGTCCGATACCCCAATAGAAGCGACGGGGAGTTGAAGTGACAATTCACACGTGTATCGAAGTCTCGTCACATCGGGGCTCGAAAGATGGAGAAAACGGTGGTTGAGTTCATGAGTAGTGAAGGCGCGAGGTGGCGAGTTTCGAAAGAGCGACAGGTTCGTATCGGCATATCGGCCATCGGGAGTTGGAAGCCTGAGGACTTGGCATCGCGAGTGATGAAGTTGCGATAGAGCCAAAGTCGCAATAAGGGTAGAAGTCTCGACAAGGGAAAAGTCAGCGATTTGACTGATGCATCGAGGCTCGAGGATTCGAGAGCCCAGAGATCAACCAAGAACTTGCGAAGCTGCGAGTTCTGATCCTCCGAAAGGAAGAAGTGAGGGTCGCGTGAAGTAGAACCTGTGGGGTGCAGAATTCTCGATTGGGAATTAGAAGAACCATTGAGTTCTTCAGGCTGTGAGTGAAAGAAGGTCCTGAGGAGAGCGGTCGTGCTCCGAGGAGTACGGTTGGCGTCAGAGTGGTATCAGAGCGGGATTGACTCTTTGTTTTCTATAGCAGAAAGAGAGAGACAGGATTCGCCATGCCACCCAGAAGAGAAAGGCAGTCACCTGATCCAGAAGATAGGGAGGTTCGAAGAAGAGATTGGCTGACAGGAAATCTAGAGATGGAAAGGCAGATACGTGATCTCCGAGGGAGATTTGAAGAGATGGAGACAACTCAGAGACGCGGAGTTGGTGCAGGGGATCTTAGCGATTCTGAAGTTGAAGAGGAAGATGGACATGAAGAAGAGGTCACAGCAGAGGATGCATCAACCGAGTGGTTTATCAAAGCCATTTCTAGAATGGGTGCGAAGGCGAAAATGGACATTCCAGTTTACGAAGGGAATCTGGATGCAGAAGAGTTGCTAGATTGGATTAGAGCTCTTGACACCTACTTCGATTACGAGGATATCGAAGAGGATAAGAAAGTCAGGCATGTTGTCACGCGCTTGAAAGGACATGCAGAATTATGGTGGGACGAGCTACAAGCTGACAGACGCTGCAAGGGCAAGCAGAAGATCAAAAGTTGGGATCGAATGATTGCAAAGATGAAGGAAAAGTTCATCCCAAGGGATTATCAAATTACTCTGTTCAGGAGAATGCAGAACTTGATACAGAAGATTATGACAGTGAAAGAATACACTGAGGAATTCTATCGACTGAACATCATAGAAGGTCATCGGGAGAGCGATGATGAGAAGGTTTCCAGATATCTGAATGGTCTGAGATACGACATTCAGGATGAATTGAGCATGGTAACCATCCGAACAGTTGAGGATGCTTATCATATGGCTATGAAAGCTGAAGAAAAGTTAAGTCATAAGCAAGGTCAGCGAGGGTGAGGCAGAAGCCAGCCAAGAGGCAAGGCAGTTTCCCAGGACAAATACCAGAAGCCCAAGGAGGAATGGAAGAAACCTCAGGGTAGAATAGAAAGAGGTGGTACCTCGCAGAAGCAGCCATATGTTGAGCCGAGAGGACAGCAAAATGATCAGCGAGGAGATTATGCTGATGCAAACACTCTTCCTAGTACTAGAGGTCGAGGTAGAGGAAGAGGTGGAGTGATCACATGCTTCACATGTGGAAAAAATGGGCATAAGTCATTTGAGTGTCCAGAGAAGAAGAAGGATGGAGGAGAAGCTCACATCGCTGAAGCGCAGAGGCGTGATCTTGAGAATGAAGACACAGACAGTGGAAGGTCACTGATGATTCGTAAATTTCTCTTAACACCTGGGAAGGAGGTGGAGGAATCAGCTTAGAGGACCAGAATTTTCAGAACCACATGCAAGACCAAGGACAAAAAGTGCAAGGTTATTGTGGATAGTGGTAGCACAGATAATCTCGTTTCGACCGAGATGGTGGAAAAGTTGGAGTTGGAGACAACTGATCACTCGAGTCCATACAAAGTTTCATGTCTACAGAAGGGACATCAGGTGAGTGTTACTAAACAGTGTTTAGTTGAATTCAAGATGGGAGGTTATAATGATAAGGTCTTATGTGATGTCATTCCCATGGATGTATGTCATTTATTGCTGGGTAGACCATGGAAATATGATAGAAGTGTGGTTCATGATGGGCGAATGAACACATATACTTTAGAGAAGGATGGGAGGACACACAGGTTGCTTCTGATAAAGGATAAGGAGGTGAATCCGGAAGTAAGCAACACAATACTTCTCATGAGTGGGAAGGAACTTCTTACAGAGATGGAGAAGAAGGAAGATCCACAATTCTTTGTGGTCAGGAAATCGAGGATTGTTTTGACTAGCACAAGAGTGGATGATTTACCAGATGAGATTCAGGAACTGCTGGGAGAGTTCAATGACATCATAGTGGATGAATTACCTCATTCATTTCCACTGATGAGAAGTGTGAGTCACCACATAGACCTCATACCAGGAGTGAGTTTTCCGAACAAAGCTGCGTACAGATTGATGCCGCAAGAAAATGAGGAGGTCAAGAATCAGGTACAGGATTTGTTGGACAAAGGATTGGTCAGAGAAAGATTGAGTCCATGTGTTGTTCCGAGAGTACTCAGCCCAAAGAAGGATGGAGGCTGGAGGATGTGTACTGACTCAAGAGCGATCAACAAAATTACCATTAGGTACAGGTTTCCACTGCCGAGAATGGATGATCCGATGGATTGCCTGAGTGGGGAATTTTTTTTTTCAAAAATAGATTTGAAGAGTGGATATCATCAGATTCGCATGAGGGAAGGCGATGAGTGGAAGACAACCTTCAAGACGAACGAAGGATTGTATGAGTGGCTAGTCATTTCGTTTGGCTTGAAAAATGCACCAAGTACATTTATGAGGCTGATGAATGAAGTCATGAGAGAATTCATCGGAAAATTTGTCGTCGTATATCTGGATGATATACTGATCTTCAGTAAGACAAAGGTTGGACATATGAAGCATTTGGCCATTGTGATGAAGAAGCTACAGCAGGAGAAGCTGTTGATCAATATGAAGAAATCTTCATTCATGAAGACAGAGCTCATATATCTGGGATTTGTCATATCGGCAAATGAATTGAAGATGGATCCAAGTAAAGTGGAGGTAATTAAAAATTGGCGATCACCGAGAAATATTTTCGAGGTGAGAAGTTTTCATGGTTTGGCTAGTTTCTACCGAAAATTCATCAGGAATTTCAGTGGAATTAGCACAGCAATGATGGACACAGTCAAGAAGCGACACGAGTCTTTTCATTGGACAGTCGAGGCTGAGAAGAGCTTCAATCTATTGAAGCGGAAGATTACGGAACGACCGGTGTTGGTGTTACCGGATTTCCAGAAGACATTTCAGGTGAAATGTGATGCAAGAAGATATGCCATAGGAGCGGTCTTGAGTCAGGAAGACAGACCAGTTGCATATTTCAGTGAGAAGCTGGATGAGGCAAAGCTGAAATACTCCACGTATGATAAGGAATTTTATGCTATCATATAGGCATTGAAAAAGTGGAGGCATTACTTGATCCCAAAAGAATTTTTATTGTATAGTGATAATCATGCATTACAGTTTGTGAGTCAACAAGAGAAGTTGAATCAGAAACATGCAAAATGGGTAGAGTATATGCAGAATTTTACATTTGTAATTAAGCACATTTCAGGAACTGCTAACAAAGTGGCTGATGCGTTGAGCAGGAAATGTTTGTTACTGCAGGAGTTCCGAATCAAAACATTGGGTTTTGAAAATCTCAGGGACATGTACACAAGAGATGCGGACTTTGGAGAAGCATATGAAGCAGCTGAGAATCCAGTTCTCAGAGATCGGATTCCTTGGATAGATTATATGATCCAGGAGGGATTTCTATCTAGAGGCAATCAATTATGCATTCTGAATTGCTCCATGAGGGAGAACCTGTTGAAATAAAAGCACAGTGGAGGATTGGTCGGACACTTTGGCCATGACAAAACATTCGCGAAGCTGAGAAAATCATACTTTTGGCTAGGAATGCGAGCAGAGTTCAAACGATTTGTTGACAGATGTAGAGTTTGTCAGCATTCGAAAGGGAGAAAGAAGAATGTGGGATTCTATCAGCCATTTCCCATACCAGAGAGGCCATGGGAGGCGATCAACATGGATTTTGTATTGGGTTTGTCGAGGAAACAAAGAGGTGTTGATTCCATATTTGTAGTGGTGGACAGGTTTTCAAAGATGGCGCATTTTATTCCATGCTAGAAAACCAGTGATGTGACCCACATCACAAATATATTTTTCAAGGAAGTCATTTGACTTCATGGATTGTCGAGAAGCATAGTATCAGACAGGGATACGAAGTTCATTGGACATTTCTAGAGGACACTCTGGAAGAATATGGGAACTAACCTGACGTTTAGTTCTGCCTATCATCCACAGATAGACGGACAAACAAAAGTGGTCAACAGAAGTCTGGGGGACTTGTTGAGAAGTCTGGTGACGGAGCACCATAGCAGTTGGGATAGCATATTGCCACAGGCAGAGTTCACGTACAATGATTCGGTGAATCAAAGTACAAGAAAGAGTCCATTTCAGATTGTGTATGGGACACAACCGAGAGGAGTTTCTAAACTACGTGATTCGGAACAGACTGCGACTAGTAGCGCTAGCGCAGAGGAATTTGTTGGGGAAATGAAAAAACTTCACGGCCGGGTGAAGCAGCGACTGATTGATTCAAGCCAGGAGTACAAACATAGAGTAGATCAGCATCGGAGACAACTTCAGTTCGAAGTTGGCGATATGATTATGGCACATTTGAGGAAGGAAAGGTTCTCGAGCAGAACATACAACAAGCTGAAGATGAAGAAAATTGGACCATGCAGAGTCCTGAAGAAATTTGGAAAGAATGCTTATGAGATTGAGTTTCTGGATGGCATCGAGATATCTCCGACATTTAATGTTTCGAATTTATACCCATACAGGGTTGGAGAAGTAGAGGCTGGAACCGAGGAACCAGTGATCCAGTGGTAGAAGCAGATGTCGATTGCAAAGAAGCCACATATGGAGTGCATACTGGACAAGCGAGTAGGTAAAAAGACCAGGAGGAAAGAATACTTTGAGTACCTGGTCAAATGGAAGAATCATCCAGTGGAAGATGCCAGCTGGGAAAATGAAGCAGTGATACAGAAGCATGGACAGACCATGGAGGAGCTCATGGACAGGAGCCCATGAAATTTTTTAATCCGAGGAGTATGATGCAGGAGCATCGCCAACTCATCAAGCGAGCCAGCGCAGGAGTGGAGAACAGTTGGACAGCACCAGCACAAATTTTGAAAACACCTTGATATTGTTGCGCCAAACATTAATGTGTGGATTTAATGAAGCGCACTTTGTATATTGTAACGGACCTTGAGCGGATAGCTCTCGTCCTTAGGTAGATGAGGCATTTAAGATATTTAATCTAAAGTAGATAGAATATTTAATTCTAGATTTGATAGTTTAGAGTCCAAGAGGGAAACGGGATATAGACACCCTCCTTTGTACATTGTAACATTATCAAACAGGAGCAAGAGGAGAAGAGCAAGCAGAGAATTGTATGAAGAACACCCATGTACAGATATTGAATTAATAGAAGGAAGCTTTGATTCAATTTCATGGTTTTGTGTCTATTCTTTGTGTATTGATGTTTTGCTCATGGATGTTTGCTTCCTGTCATGCATTTGCTTTTATATGCTGTGTATGTGATCTCATGGTTGAAGTGAGGTCTGAGAGGAAGAGTGAATGAGTTTCAATTGTTTCTCTAAGTGATACAGAGGATTCCTGCAAGGAGTGCAGTCGAATTTGTCCGCAAGGAGTGTGTTGACAGAAGGTTTCAATTAGAGATAGCTTTTGTTCTCATCTCTTCGAAGGTGCAGATTACGCACAGTGCCACGCAAGGAGTGCGCAGGCCAAGAGAAGTCTCAGAGTTGCGATTCTAAGCAAGATACAGAAAGATTGTTGTTGTAGGAGTGCGCAGGGTCGAAAGACTTCAACACTTAGACGTTGTTGAAGATTTGCCGCAAGGAGTGCGCGCAAGAAATTCTCAAAAGGACTTGAGAAGTCGAGAACAAGCTCAGGAGGAGTAGGCCTTCGAATTCATTCGAAGGATTGCATAGAGAAGTTTCACTTGAAGCATTCGAGCAAGTGCTAAAAACTTGCGTGCAGGTGGACAAGTCTTCGTGGAGGAAGCTCTTGTTTCATTTCACATAATTATTAGAGGAAGAATGGACGGACGAAATCATCCGGGGAGATTTCACAAAGTACCGTGGGCCGTTGGATCTTGCGGAAGTGCAAGAAGGTTACGGTGGAAGCGTCTAAGGATTCTAAGCTCAGGAGGGCAGAGTGTTGATACAAGTCGGCTAGGGTCGTTGTATTATTCACGAGATCGCCTATCGGGATCTCGTGAGAATAGTGTCGAAGAATTGGCAAGGGGATTTAGGAGGTCGCGAGGTGCGATGTCCCGACGGTGACGTCAGCCGTGTGGGACTGCAGGAGTGAGTGGAGTATAGGTGGAGGAAGTTATCGGGGTCTCCCATCGAGGAGCACCGAGATGTTGGTGTCCAGGCTCACGAGCACGCGAGGTCTGATACCCCAATAGAAGCAGCGGGGAGTTGAAGTGACAATTCACACGTGTATCGGAGTCTCATCACATCAGGGCTCGGAAGATGGAGAAAACGGTGGTTGAGTTCACGAGTAGCGAAGGCACGAGGTGGCGAGTTGTGAAAGCGCGACAGGTTCGTATCGGCATATCGGCCATCGGGAGTTGGAAGCCCGAGGACTTGGCATCGCGAGTGATGAAGTTGCGATAGAGATGAAGTCGCGATAAGGGTAGAAGTCCCAACAAGTGAAAAGTCAGCGATTTGACTGATGCAACGAGTCTCGGGGATTCGAGAGCCCAGAGATCAACCAAGAACTTGCGAAGCTGCGAGTTCTGATCCTCCGAAAGGAAGAAGTGAGGGTCATGTGAAGTAGAACCTGTGGGGTGCAGAATTACCGATTGGGAATTAGAAGAACTGTTGAGTTCTTCAGGCCATGAGTGAAAGAAGGTCCTGAGGAGAGCAGTCGTGCTCCGAGGAGTGCGGTTGGTGTCAAGATGGCAGACCCTAGGCAGTAACCGCATGGATCTCCTTGCTCAAGCATAACTCCACAGAGTTCAGTTTCAAGCAGTTCATCGAACAATTCTATCACCCAGTGGTAAGTATGCTTAGCAGCAAGCCTGAACCTAGGATTAATGATGAAGTTTAGAGGATCCTGCATATTTCGGATCACACCAATACTGGTGATTGGTATTTATACCAAAATCACACTGAGATCAGAGTATATGGGTGCAAGTTGGCCCCGTATAAGCTTCCTAAATACCTGTCTGTCATAATTTTTGCTCTGAAGTACATAAGGAAGATAATAAACACTGATGATATTCATTTTGTGTCTCTAAAGAAAAAACAACAGCTCAGAATCAAAGGGCAGATTGGCTCTTTCATCTGCAACAATCGTGGCACCAGAGAGGAAGCAGACAAGTTGTTGAAGGAAATGAAGTTCGTCATGAGTTTCACATGGCACTACGATCTGTGTGGGATTATCTCTGAGATGAGGGTGAAAAATAAGAATATCTCGTATGTCCACGAATCTAGGCCTGAAGTCGATAAATTTGAAAACCAGACTGTATTGGATCCAAACACTTTGGTCGAAGCAGAACAACAGGATCCCCTGGCCACTATATCACAAACAACCACACCACAGGTTCCAAAAGAGAAAAGGCCTAGGCAATATTTGTCACCACCTATCACAGAAGTGTCATCAAAAGAATTCCAACTGCATACCAAGAGATCTAAAACTAGTTCAACTCCTAACTCGACTGGGGAAAAGGAAGTCCCACCTACAACAGTGACCAAGGTTGATAGGTCACCCCTCAGTGAAAGCCTCCAGCATATCATAACCTCAGCATTGTTGAAGAAATCTACAGATACTCCATCAACCACCCAGCCAGGCAAGATAGGACTGAAGTTGAGCATCTTTGAGAAATACGATATGATCAAGAAAAGGAATCAGACTCTGACCAACAGCACTTGTGCCCAGTTCTGGAAGCATATGTCAATTGCACAACATAGTCTACTATCGGAATTTGACACTGAGAAGGGAAGAATGCATATGCCATTCCTGCAAGCACAGGTTCCAGATCCAAAGGTAATCACTGATTACAAAAGGGTCACTTTTGAATTCCAGAATAAGGATGTGCATCCGACCGATCAGATGGATCTGCACAAGCAAACAGGAGAAATGGTTTTCTATACGTTGTCACATGCTTCCACTACTGCATCCAAATTACAAGTGTCCCTGAACAATGTCCAAACACAGTTGAAGTTGGAGAAGATATCGTCTTTTGCCAAGGACAACAGGATCAAGACTTTGGAGAAATTGGTCCTTAATATCGGGTATGATCCCTCGAATGTGAAAGCATCCTAGGAGATGATTAAAAAGAAAAATGTCGACATAGCCTCCTTAAGGAAACAATTGAAACTCCCACCAACAGAGGATTCATAGGCGAAGGAAATAGCAGAGATGGAAGGAGAAAAAGATGAAATGCTCAAACTAATCATGGAGCAGAATGCACAACTAAAGGGAATGGAAGTTGAGATGGAGAAGCTAGTAAAAGAGAAAGAATAGTTGAAGCCAATGGAAGTCATTCCATTGAGTGCAGTTCCACTTTCAGGAGTGAGCACAACATCAGTAACAGAAGTCCCATCAATGAATCCACTGACATCTCTAGAAAAGACAGTCGAATTGGCCACATCTATGGAAAAGATGAACCTGCAGGAAACAGAGATTAGCAGGCTCAAAAAGGATATTGAGAACCTTCAGGAACTCAAATATTCCTATCAGATCAGCCTCTCCAAGTAGAAGAAGGTGTCAGACCAGCTCAAACAAGAGTTACAACAGCTCTGAAAGCAAATAGTGGCAGGTAAAACTCTGGCCGAAGTTAAAGAAAGTGTCTGGACAGACATCACCAAGTCTATGAACGAGATATGGTCCATGATACAGATCATGTTTGAGAAAAATGAACTGGTTCAGAGAAGAAAACAGGCCATTGAGAAGATCATATCAAAATTGGGAGAGATGCCCACACAGGCTAATGAAATCATCAAATTCCTAAATTCTAAGACCAGGGAGGAGATGGAAGAGCTGAAAATTGAAGATAGAACAGAGACCATCCTTGAGGTCAAAAGAGTTTTGACCAAGAGAGGATTAATGCTTCAGCTGGAAGAAAAGGTTCAGGCGATGGACCTATGGGTACAAAGGTTTTTTAGTAAGATTGAGGCTCTACAGAAGAAAGGTATTCCTGGTCTAAAGGTAATTAATGACAAATTGATGACACTCCCAGAGTATAAAAAGAGATTGGCCGATGTGGCAAAGGACAGTTCAAAGTTTTCAGGAATTCAAAGCAGCATCACTAGAAAGGCATTTTTAGATGTGCTTCAGTGGGACATCAGTATTCATCATGAGATTCGATACATCTTCATCACCAAACCTACCTTCGCCAAGTACACAGAAATGGATGAAGTTTATCGAAGGCTACTCAAAGTCAACGTTCCCAATAATTTTCGAAGGGAAGAACTCTGTGATCTGATCAAGTAGTAGATGAGTTGTCCCAGCCCAGTCATTTGTCCAGTTAGATGAGGTCGTGCAGAGGCCTCACCAATGGTCCACCCAGAAAACAGCATGTAGTTGCGACACATCATCAAGCAGTTCCTAGATTTTTGTAATTTGTTAAGTTAGTTAGGCTAAAAATAGATTTACCACGTCCTGATCTTTGATGACAGGATGGTTTGTAATTTTGGGTTATAAATACTTCATCTTTCGAAGTATTGAGGGTTGTTGATTTTCATGCCCTGCAAGCTATCAGAATGTAATATTTTTGAAGAGATCCCCCATTAATACAAAGAGGCATTTTACAGGATTCCTGCATGTATTCACTGGTGATGTTTTTCTCTCTAAGTTAAATGTTATTCTCGCTTTGTTATCACACTGTTTTCTAAATCTAATCTTTGGAAGTAACGAATGTTGCAGGATTTATCTAGTATACCTTGTTTCTGACTTAAAATATTTTAGTGTTTTATCTTCTCATTTTACAATAAAGAAATTCTTAACTGCTTCTTTGTTGTAATTGTCTTTCTCATATTTTCTGTTATTCCTCATTTATGCTACTAAATAATCCAGTGATTATATTATCTCACCCTGCAAAAGGCTTTTGTTTGTTTTTCTGGTTAGAATTTCATTTTTACGACACAGAACCCATAGCCCAATGGATGTGTAAACTATCTCATCCAACTCGACAAACACTACAACAATAAAACCAACTTATTTATTTACCTAGCCTAATATTTAAAAAAAGTTGAAGCATATCTAAATCATATAGAGAGATCCCTCTCTAAAGTTGGAAGGGCTAGATCTGAGCTTCAAAAGCAGTTGGATAAAGTTACCTCTCGTAGATTTCTTCTTTCTAACAACCTCTAGGAAATTTACAGAGCGCTAACAGAGTCCATATCCAACTTTGATGCTAAAAAACCCTTATTTGATAGGGCTTGTGTTATGGTAATTTGCAAGTGTTTTTCATGTTGATTGATCGTAATAAGTGATGTTTAGGGAATAAGGTCCAAGTTTTTTCCTCCCATCCTAACCATGTCATTTGAGATCAAGAAGGTTCATTTAGGGCTTAAGACCCTTATTTCCCCCTTAACCTGCATGTTAAGCCCTCAAGATCCATTTCTATTGTACAAAACCTAGTCATGGCACCATTATATCCTTCTTTGTATTCTAAAGAACACCAACTACAACCCTGAGAACAATTCCTAATGGGGGATCTGACACATTTTAATTTAGGGAATATGTTTTGGTTTAATCATGGTACTTGTATCCCTCAAATAGTCCAAAATTAACCTACAAGGGTCCTATGTGATAGCTCAAGGACTTGTCCAACACTATATCCTGAGAAGTTGTGTGGGTTGTAGTTCTTGTTCATAGAAGTTAAGCCTAAGAATGTTCACTTAGGGAACAAGTCCCTTATTTCCCTCCCTTGAGTTTGGTTAGACCTTGAGACCCATTCTTGGTTCAAAACTAACTTATTCATTGTGCCCAAATTACACTTTGAGGTGAATGATATGTTACCTAGGTCATATGTGGTGGTTTGACTACTTGTATATGGTTCTTGAGATTTAGAAGAAAGATGTATGGTTGAAGACTCTTGTTTCCTTTCATCAACTATAGTCATGAACCTAAGACCCATCCATGATGATCAATAATACCTCATAATGTCACCCATATTCAACTTGGATGCCAAACAATCCCTAGAGAGGGTGTGTGTCATGGTTTTTAGGTGTTATCGATGGTGGTTGATCTCGAGAAGGTTTAGTTAGAGATTTAGGCCATTATTTCTAGCTTGCAATTTTTATGCCTTTACACCCATTTTCAATGTACAAAACCTAATCATGATGCCTATATCCCTCTTAAGGGACAAATTTTTGTTATGTTGGTTTGATGACTTGTTCAAGGCTCTTGATGACAACTTTTTCACCCATCCATGGTCTTGTATGGTGACCTAAGGACTTTTTCATGGTGCTTGAGCTAGATATGATATGTTTGGGGCTTTATTTGTTGTTTCCCTATCTTGACCATGTAGGTTAAGGGCTTCAGGCTTGTTTCCCTACCACAACCATGGTCAAGGCCCTGAGACCCATATGTAGTATGAAAAACATATAAAAGGTGATGGTCTAGGTGTTGTTCATGGCACCTGAGCTTGAGAAGGTTCAATTGTGGCTTAAGTAATTTACTCCCCCCTTAACCATTTTTAGGTGTTAAGACCCATTTCTAGGGAACAAAACCTACTCTTGGCACCTGTATCCTACAGCTTGGAGGCCTTCAAGGAATCCTTACAAATGAGTGATGTTTTGTTTAAAGCCTCTCTACCTATCCTTACTGCAAAAAACCTCTTAATGGTGTCCTTATCCAACGTTGATGCTAAGGACCCCCTAGAGAGGGATTGTGATGTGGTTTCTAGGTGTTGTTCATGATGATTGAGCCTAAGAAGTGTCATTTAGGGCCATCATATCCCTTGACATTGGTTAGACCTAATACTAATTATTGGTTCATGTCTGGGTTATTTTCCCATCTTTCCACCTAAGTTGAATGAAACATTGAAACATATATTAGTTTTAGAAATGGGAATGCCTAGAAATGTGACCCCCCCTCCAAACAGGTACATTGAGGGATACACAGTGTGTGTGTGTGTGTGTAATAATAATAATAATAATAAAAACAACAACAACAAAAAATAATAATCATATAATTTTAAGGTCGCGGCCAAGACAAACACCAAATTGGTGTATGAGACCCCTTGTTTGTGGGACAAGGGACACCCTTCACACAACCATTTTACTGTTAAAATCTACAGAGGTATACATACCCTACCCCCATCGTTGATCCTTTGAAAGTTCATGATATATCTAAACTTCCTCCACCCAAAACTTTGCGGAAGATGCAGAGGCTACAAGGGAAATCAAACTTCCTACGATGGTTTGTCCCTGACTATGCCACTACAATGAAGGTCATCTTGTTTTACTGTATGACCAAGCCCATGATAATCTCAAAAAATGTTTGTGTTAACCTTTGTGTTGTTAGATTTTATAGAGTTTAAGAGTGTAAGTTGAGTTCTAGTTGTACATGACTAATATAGTTAGGAGTTTACTTATACTCTAAATTAGATTCCCTTCTAAATACCTTAATAAAAGACTACATTATTTATACCTAACCCCCCCCTTCTCCTTATAGTCTCTCTCTC